>SJJU01002268.1:0-28649 GCA_012932125.1 Conopomorpha cramerella | reverse complement strand
GAATACCGTTTGTTTGAGAAGTGTAATTTTAGTTTGTTTGTTTACGAGAACACGCTTTGACGATTCCGAGCCGTTTGACGTACTATTGAAATTCGATAGTAACACGAGAACGATAGTAACAAGAGAGTTTGGACTAAGTCGAGACGTTTTTAGTATCGACGAAAATACGAGAATGTACTACTGGTCCGTGTCGACCTCTCGCAGGCTGCCATTCTAGCTGCCGTTGTTGGATTCCCCTCTCCGGAACGGGGACCAATTCACCGCCATTTGCATTTTGAAAAATCCTGACCAATAGCACTAAATCAATTAAAATTGCTTGCTCGTGAGAGATGTCCAGTCAGCTCAGCTCCAATCCGCGATAACGCTATTAACGTGGTACCTACATAGGCTTTTGTACTGATTGTGATTGACTGACGTACCTACCTACTGTTTGCAGTTTCAAATTAAATTATACGGCATTATTCCGGAGCTATTCGGAGTCCATATTCATAATTAAGTTTAAATGAATACATGCAATAAAAAAAGTTATCATCAGCCACATGACGCCCACTGCTGGACGGGGGCCTCCCCCAATGATTTCCCTGGCCATTAAAGGGGAATTGCAATAATCGCCACGCTTGGCAGGCGGGTTGGTCATCGCAGTATCGTTGTGGTTTAACTCACAGAGAGCGGTGCCCGACCTCTAGACAGTTTCCTCGGTGGCCTCTTACTTTACTAGAACCCACGACGTTGAAACAAGTTGTGCTAGGGTGATGACACATGTACCTATTCTATAACCACACGCCATTCGCCATAACCACACGGTATAAGAAGTAGTCACTAAATAATGTTATTTACCTAAGTAGGTAGTATTTTTAACACGTTTTTATTAGCTTCACTTGTAACTATTTAAGAAAATCTCGGAATCTTAATTCGACCCACTTCCCGGTCTTTGATTAGGATGAAATTTTGCACACGCTCTGAGTTATGACAATACATGACTAGCTAAGAAACGTCATTACAAATCTAAAATGGCGGCCTCCCCAAGATGTCGAACTGGCTGTTTGAAATGCACCTCAATGATTTGGTGCGAGTTTGAATAATAAGAGGACTAAAAAGTATAAAATAAAAATAATAGTTTAAAAAACTAAAAAACACGCTTTAATGATGTAAGAAACTAAAAAGTGGAAAAAAAAATCTAATTTAGAAATAAATCAATAAACAATATTGCCAAAAATGCGTCAGGCGCTTTTCAAGAATATGGAGCCTCCTACGATTTTTAAACTAAGTATTATTTTTATTTCGTCCGGGGTTGACATGTCATCTGCTAGTAGGGTATACAGAAACAGCAGATCTCCGCTTAACCCTTAATCAAACAAGGATAGATCTTTTTTTGATGGATTTTGGACTCTATTGATGTTTGTTATTCTAATTACCGACTCCATCACATAAACCCTGGTGATGTTTATCATAAAACCTAGCTTTTAAGCACAATGTGAAATTATTGTTTAATGTTGTAATAGGTATGTGTGTGTCCTGTAATGTTACATACCTTTTGTGATTATTCTCTGATAACTCCTCTGGAATCTTTATATTCCAGTGAAGACATTCAATAAGGTTCAAAGTATGTTTTGGTCAAGTGGCAATATACTAGCCTTTGTTTGATTAAGAGTTAAAAGGGAATGTCCGATTCACCTTGAAAATGATAGTTACCTATCCCACAAAAATATTAATACGAGTATTTTATACTAGCTGTACCGCGTGGTGGTGTTAATATGTTATTCCGTTCCCGTAGGAATGTCGGGATAAACCATAAGCATACTATATTATGAAAGAATTGTGTACCTAATATACTTTCCCGATCCTGTGGCACGCGTCGCTATATAGACAGTGTGATAGTTTGTATGAAATACTTTAACCACGTGAATGAAATCGCAAATCGCAAAAAAAATCGAAATGAAGTCCACTAGTCCTACTTATATATAAGAATCAAAGCCACTTTTCGTTGTCATTCCATAACTCCGGAACTGGTGGACCGATTTCGCTAATTCTTTCTTTGTTGTACTTATTAATGTCAGCAGAAGGTTCTTTTGAAAGAAAAAAATTACATCCACTGCTGGGCACAGGCCACCCTAGATATAGTTAAGACAGGACAATCTCTGTCGAGTCCACTAGTAGTTAATAAATTAAACATTCTGTGCCTTTTGTCCCTGCTGCCATCATGCCCAACTCATACATAAGACAGCGATCTAGAAGATAATTAATTTAAAAAAGTAATTACCCTACTTATGGCATCTGATCATCGCGATAATAAAATACCTTGGCTCATTTTTATAATCATTGTTTACCTATTGATATTACTAGTTTGAAATATTCAGAATCACACTAAATACTATACAGGTGAAAGTGTTTTGTGTGTTCATTTGTTACTTAAGTTACTTAAATTAATTGATATACCTAATTTATCTCGAAATTCTCACGCGTACGGGACAAACCGCGAATAACCCCGCCGGGATACATGCAGTAAAAAAAATAGATATTATAATAAATCGGATTATATTGTACTGCCCCTGTAGTCAATATGTAGGTACTTGTATCATATATCGACCAATGCCTTATTTACTCTATGCTTATTTTGACACAATATAGTCAGTCTATAATCATAATTCGTGTGTTTTACTCGTCTTCCACCTCCAAGACCACATGGCAACCCTGCCAGGCCACGGTAAAAATAAAATATACTGAACTTTATAATGAAGAATAAAAAATGGCTGAACCAGTATTTTTTTGGTGGCAAGTAGAGCAAAGCCATAACGGAACCGGGAGAGTAAGTTTTGAGAGGGAGTTTTGCAAACGTCAAAATGGGAGGCTCGCATACTAATCCAGAGGAGATCATAATGGGGAATTTTCAAACTCCAAAAATTTCTTATCTAGATGTCGCTAGTAGGTGTCCAGGATGACTTCTGTCAGTTATATTTTAATACGTTTTTTTATTATTTGGGCAAGTTATTAATTGTTCAGACACTTTTGTAACTTGTAAACAAACAATAATAAAATTGGCTGTCACCTTCAATACTGACTGCTTGAAATTAGTCATTTCGTTGACACCAGTGGCGTGCACTGGCTTTTACGACAAGGTAGGCAGTGATCCCCAAGGATTGACACCTATGTATAGGTAACTTGTCTTTACGAAATATTGGTACCTACATATCTACTTACCCACAAATACAGGACCTTCGTTAGCCCATGCCGTGAGTTTACTACTTTAAACTTATTAGGTCGGTTTACCAAAATACTAAGGTAGGCAGTGTCTATTTGCCTATATGGTGTGCACGCCACTGGTTGACATTTATCCACCTAGGACAGCTAGCGCCATCTGTCATAACTAAGAGAAACAGGGGGCCCTGAAAATTTCCCATTGCTCAAAATGCCGCTGGAGGCAATAATAATTAATAACGCTCGTGCCGATCAATTAATGCAGAAATTGAGTTCTACACAGATTATTTTGCTGGTCAGCTGTGTTCTTGCAGCTATAAGTGCGAGCTCATTTTGCTATCGAATGTATTACAAATTTCATAATCGTCTGGTAACCCGAAGGATCAATGAGTTAGGGTTACGTAAAAACTGTTACGTTCGTGGTCAAAGGGAAGCTCCACCCGACGAAAAATGTGTGAAAAAATGCAAATGATTCAGTGATACGGGAAAACTGTAAATGAAAACGGCGACATCGGCAAGTAGAATTCTGATATAATTTAGTTAATTTGGTACCTATCGTATTTTGTATTTATTCACCAGATTTTAACGTAGGTACACCAACATATATAATCCTAAATGTATAATCGTGTAGAGTTTAATGACTTGAGTAGACAATATACTTCGTAACGTGTAATATTGCCATTATTACGTACTAGTAAGCTAGAGCCATAAATTCATAACTACATATTAATGGCAAAAAAGCTTCATGATATCTTGAAGGAATTGCAAGAGATTAAGAAAATATTTAAGTAATTAAAATTGGGCCTAGTCGCAGGAAAGCAACTTATTTTAAGTGTAAAGAAAAAACGAGGCCAAACAAATATTTAAAAGATTTAACGCATGTTTAGAAATTACGACTAGTGAAATTCACTAGTCGTAATTTCTATTCGCGGATAACTGTCATTACTGTCATACTTTCCATACAAAGTTTGACAGTAATGACAGTTCTCGTCCCGAAAATCTGCCAGAAAAACGTCAAAGGAAATTTTCCCTTTTCCCCATTCATTTTAAACACACTACTTGCATAATCGTAGTCCGATATTTAAGTCTGAGAACTCATTACGTATTGAAGCCTGCGACTGTCTGCTCAGCTCACAGCTCCCGTAGCTGATGTTTATGCAATGAGTGTCAGTGTTGTAGGTTCCGCGACTGTATCCTAATGCCATTACGATGCATTCGAACATCGTTTGCGGGATTGACGAGATTTTTCTCAGTAACAACTACGAGTATACTGAATAACTTGTATGTACCTAGTTTGTTTTCGTCATGTATAGTTTGTTATGTTATGTTAACGTATGTAGATATATACTGCGTCTTCTATAATGAAACTGGCGGACCTGACAGAGCCAAGTAATATATAAAATAATACAACACATTTGGATAATACTTACGCATTTGTTCTACTGCGTTTTTGTAAAAGGACCCCGAGGAATGGTCTTAGAAACGTTGTTGGGCTCGTCATAAATTAACGTTTACATCATATGGGCGAGGTGATTTGGACGACGTCCAGTTGGTCGGATACTTGACTTGCAATCGGGAGGTCGCGGGTTCGAGTCCGGCTACTGGACGAGTACCAATGTAACTGTTTTTCAGAGCTGATGTACGGCTCACCCCCTGTCACGTTGGGTTAAATACGCTTGGTGAACGGTGGGCATTTGCTTAGCAAGTGCCTCTGCCTACCCCGCTTTAGGATTAAAAGGCGTGAAGTGTAGGTATTGGGCGGGGCCCCAAGTGTCAGGATTAGTCGGTACAGTTATGTGCATAAACATGTATACATTTAGTAACATTACAAGTCCTTTACTTTAAAAGAAAGTAAAGTTATTTTGACTGCCAATTTGATATTAGACGTAAGGAATCTAGAATAACATATTCTCCAATGCTTTATAAGAAAATGGCTTTGAAATGTTTCTAAGTATATACATGTTTATACACGTGACTGTACATACTATAGGAAAATCCAGAGCTGAAAGATTCCAGTAGCAAGCAATAGCACGTATTAAAGTTTATAGAAAACGTATCATCATGAAAATCATTGGGGGAGGCCCTCGTCCAGCAGTAGACGCCATGTGGCTGATGATGAAAACGTAGAACAATACTCTTAGTACCGACAGTATTTACCTACATTTTTACTCAATATTGTTTACCGGGTGTATAGGCGCGAATATAATCAAAGACAAGCTCGAGCTTACCTTTGTTATTTTACTCGACGTTTCGACGCAGTTGCATGCGTCGTGGTCACGAGTGGACTCGAGCGGACTCGAGCTTGTCTTTGATTATATTCGCGCCTATATACCCGGTGAACAATAAGTATTGAGTTATCTGTCATATGTCAGCTGTAGGTATCAGATCAAACAATTTGATCAGTTCATCGCTTAAAGTGAAGTGCGGGGCAAACCCCAACAAAACGCTAGCGGCCGTGATGTGCAGCGGAAGCGACGAGCGGCGGCAATCAGCCGACACGACGGAAACGCTTATTCCCCGATAATTTGTCGCTCGCACATCGTCACTCAAAACTCCCGCCACATTGAAACTTCTCGTCCAAAAACACCTTACATCCATACAATAAGGTCTTAAATATCTCGGCAAACAATCTTCCCTTTGCGCCACTATATTTCAACTCGTAGAATGCCGCGACTGTACGGTGTGGGGGAACAGTAATACGTTGAAACAGGAACCTTCCCTTCAATACGAATCTAGGATGTGAGTATTTGTTAACGATTCAGGTGAAACACGCACAATATAATAAAATATTAATGTTCTTTTACTTACGTCGTTGTATGTATAGGTAGGTAGGTATCTCAGGTAAAAAGGAAATCGGACGTAGTGTGTTAAAATAAAATTTCTTTCGCCTCGCCGTGTGGTGACGGCGAATAGAATACATGTGTCACTCATCAACCTGGGTTGTTCGACCTGCGTTTCCGTTTTGGGGGTCGTAAGAGGCGACCGAGGGAACGCCTGGCGATTACTGGCATTTTCCCCCAATTGATTCTGGACATCATTGGGGTAGAATGAAATGTCTTCTTTTCCACAAAAAAATAAATATCAAAATCGGTTATCGACCAAATAAACTAAAAAAAAAGCATTTATCGAATTATGAAATACTCCTCTTTAAGTCGCTTAAAAAAGTTAAAACTTTCAGTTCAGTGGACTGTCCACTCGTGACCACGACGCATGGAACAAAGTCAAGTAAAGTAACAAAGGTCGCTCGAGCGTGTCTTTGATTGTATTCCCGCCTATATACCCGATAATGTCTGTGCGCGTTTCATAAAAAAATAATCTTTCAGTGGTTGTTTGGCGTTTATCAACTCGGACCAGGTGCCCAGTCTCACACTCTCGCAGTTACATAGAACACAACAACAACATATTATGCCTCGCTTTTTTACTAAGCACCACAGCGGCGGGACGAGAGTAACGAAACCATCTAGGCACATCGTTTGACTCAAAGCGCGAGTGGAACAGACTTTTGTATTTTTTATTTGAAACCAGATATAGCAGATCAGCGCAGTAACACTCTAACTTTAATAATAACTAGCCGATCCGGCAAAAGTTATTTTGCTAATATCTTTACATTATTAACCCTTAATCAAACCAAGGCTAGTATAATGCCACTTGACCAACACATACTTTGAACCTTATTGAATGTCATCACTACCATTATATAAAGATTCTAGAGGAGTTATCAGAGAATAATCACAAAAGGTATGTAACACTACAGGACACACACATACCTATTTCAACAATAAACAATAACTTCACATTGTGCATAAAAGCTAGGTTTTATGATAAACATCACCCGGGTTTATGTGTTGGAGTCGATAATTAGAATAACAAACGTCAATAGAGTCGAAAATCCATCGAAAAAAGATCAAACCATGTCTGATTAAGGGTTAACGTTGTTTTAACACGCACATGAAACGCGCTCAGACATTATAACTCAATATTGTTCACCGGGTATATAGGCGCGAATATAATCAAAGACAAGCTCGGGCTTGCCTTTGTTATAAAAAAATGTGAAATATAATAAATTGTTAGTAAAATAACAATGGAACTACGTCGTAACGTCGAGTTAAATAACAAAGGTAAGCTCGAGCTTGTCTTTGATTATATTCGAGCCTATACGTATACCGTATAGGCGCGTATACGGTGAACAATATTGAGTTATAATGTCTGTGCGCGTTTCATTAAAATATATTATATACATGTATAATACTTATAAACTTTCCTCTACAATCACTATATATTGAAGAAAACCGCATAAATTTTAAGGACCAAAGTGAGGCGTCGAATCACATATTATGCAATATTATTAACACTACCTCTATAATTTAAACGATAATCCACTTAAAATTACTTCTTGATTCACTAGAAATACTGTTTTATACAACAAAAATTTCAAAAGGAACGTAAACAACATAATATTCATACACATTAATATAAAATACATATATAAACAATAATTTCGTTTATATAATGTGTTGATGTAGTGAAAAAAAATACGTGTGTAAATGATAGGCACCTCCTGCCCAGTTACGAAATTCCACCTTGCGTGCAGTCATAAATTTTAACAGATAAAAGGGCTTGATGTTGTGATAACTTGATATATATGAGATTAATTGTTATCTATATATAATATACTTACTTATCTATACATAATATTATTACTTTACAATTTGATAGATAGGTTCCTCACTACCTATGTGTCTAGGTAGATTTGCATTTCAACTGTAAAAACATTAGCTAGGTAGCTACTTACATAATATACTATATAGCTGTAAAAGTCAAAAGATAAAAATTTACCTACAGTTTTACAGCGTGATATCTTAAATATAAATGAGTTCAGGTCATTCAACAGAAGTAGTTTGTTCTGTAAAACAAGTTTCTTTCTCTTACTTTTCACAAAGAGTAAAAAGGACAAATTGACTTATTGTAACAGAAAAAAAGAAATGCCCATTCACTTTATTTTACCTTCTAGTCACAGTAGGTATATGTAGGTAATATAGTATTATAATAGTCGGCTTTCTCATTATAAAAACATTACTGTCTTAAATTGTATACGTATTAATTATTCATATAAGTAAATATAATAAATGTATTTACTGGGTAATAATAATTAATTAAATTAGGTACTTAATTCTTAATCTATTATAACTATATTTTCGGGGTAATTTCATTTTTAATTTATTTTTTTTTACGTTTAAACTGTTCTACCAAAGTGAACCACAAAATCTCTTGAAAGGTTTCATAGCTGCCATTAATTCACAAAAGTTATCGTCCATAAACTTCTGAGACGGACAGATTGACTTGGTAACAGAGCGGAGGCTGCGGCGAGGCCCTCCTAACAATTTATGGTGGTATTCCCACCTTCGATCTAACGGTGCCATCTAGTGGACAAGTTACATAAGCTCCGTCTTGTCTGAGTCTGCTTATCCACGAGGCTGGAATAAATTCACGTCCAAGCCTAGTCCTAAATCTGTTAAATGGGGAACTATTTGATCATGTCCTTTTGTTGTTCTGAGACGTGTCGCTAGCATGGCACGTCGCTTACAAAGTGAATCGGTAGATATATGTAAATATATTATAATAATAATATCATTTATTTGAAACAATGGTCAATATCATACACATAAAGCTTAAACAATAAACTTAATGTACCTCTCTCCCCTAGAAAGGGCTAAAGCCCTGTAGACAGGAATAAGTAGAAAATCTCAACCAACACATTTTTTTTTGCAAAAAGATAAACTTATGTTTTGTAAATTTTCTTTAAAGTATTTTTATTTTATTTTTTATTTTTACAACAATGTTTTCACTTACTTGTTTTCGTAAGTGGTACTTTTAGTGTACTTCAAGTGATACTGAATTTAAATTTTATTAGGTAATAAAATAATCGAAGTCTAGCTTGTTTGAAACTACATGTCGATAATTCCCGATTAAATTCCTGCTTACTCAAATAGTATTCTTTTTGATATTATGTATGAAGCATTGAATATGCCGAAAAGTCACTTCCAGTAATAGGAGAAAACGTTACCGTCGATGCAGTATTGCGCCACAAATAAAATTCGGAGTTTTCTTTAAAAAAAAAATCTCACAAATGAGCGAGACAGTTGACGAACAATAATGCATTAAAGTTTTTTTTTTAGTCACTATGAACAAGCGTTTGACCACCATCCTGCCTGAAGTTAAGCAGCGATGTGGTCTACGATGGAGCACACTTGTTCAGTAGGTACCTATTCACCGGCAAGTCGTTCCACATCCTGGCGGTACGCACTATGAAAATGGACGCAAACCGTTTGGTTCGCGTAAATGTAGCAATGCATCATCATTCTCACAAGATCTTGGAGGGATTTTTTATTTAAATCCTCATTAGTAGAATCGTTTGGCTGGTGTCGGAATCGCGCGAGCCCGACGAACGTCCACGTCCGACTCGATTGGCCTTATCACACCCGGACACTGAAACATGAGCCTCGGACTTTATAACAGTTAGGCATTCGCTGGACTTAGATACGAATAGATCTACGTAATCAACTGAAATAGGTAATAACAGTCGATAAACGACTTAAGATTGGGTAAACATGGTTATTTGTTAAGCACGTATCTCTAGGCACCTTCTTTGAAGGTGACGTAAGAGGCGAGCTAAAAGTATCTGCCTTAGGTTGATTATGGAACTGTAAGGTAGCAAGCATTATTGCTTCTGCACTGAACTGTAAATCCGCTTGTATGCGATAAGAAAAGAAGCCGGTTATATTAAAGAATTACTGCCGTTTCTTATGTAGTAAAATGTTCATGGCAGATTTCGGCACGAAAGTTTTTCCTGCAATCCTGTGCCTCATATTGAAATCTCAGTGTGCACAATGCTTGTAATAAAAACGACACGAATTCTTTTTCTTAACGTTTACAAAATGCCTCAGGCTACAAGCTATTTATAAGTGCGTTGAGAATCCCACACACAACTGATTTGATCGTGGATGTATTTACAAAACCATCACGTAAAATCTTTACTTACTTTGATACATTTTTCTGTACTTACTTCTATAGATTATAGGGCAATGACCTAACCATTTTTCACTACTACCCTACAATACAAAGACTCTACTAGTACAAGGATAAGCTCGAGCTGACCACTTTCTTTGCTCGACGTTTCGACACAGTTGTCGATTCAAATATTTGTGAAGTGTTGTAACTATAGAGAAATTTGCAGGGCCCTTGTATCCTTTAGTTAACTGCAACGTTGTTGGGCTCGTCGATATGAACGACTTATACTACAGCGTTTCTAAGAGCTCAGGGTCCTTTTACACACAGTAGAGTAACTGCCCTCCTAGCAAAGCGCTACATGACAAGACATATCAGGCACTGCGATTGGTCGAAACAAGCTAAGTCACATAATGTGTGACATAGCAGCCAATCACAGCGCGTATTAGTTCTATGTCGTGTCTTTCTTGACGCGCTCGCTAGGGCCGCTGAACATCGTATAATCGTTACGTCTGTAACTTGTCTCAAGTTGTAAAAGGCCTTACCTACTACTAAAGTCTTACCCCCTTACCAATAAACGCGTTGTTATTTATACAACGGTTATTATAGGTCTACAAGAACTGGTTATTCCGTCAAAGACAAGCTCGAGCTCACCTTTGTTATTTTACTCGACGTTTCGACGATTTACCCGACCTATATACCCGGTGAACAATATTGAGTTATAATGTCTGTGCGCGTTTCATTAAAAAAATATCTGGTTATGCCGTATTTGACATACAACTGACAAGTTACGTTGAGCTTTGTATATCTTCGAAACAGCAATTCCGCCATTATTAGTAAGGCCTTTAGTATATACATATACATACATATTATTCGTTGCATGTTCCTTAGTAGTGTTTGTTATCATCATTGTCATCATCAACCCATATTCAACTGGTGGACACAGGCCTCTCGAATTGTGCGCTATTGTAATTTATTTTCGGCTTCTCGCATCCAACATCTGCCAGTCAGTGGCGTGCACACCATATAGGCAAAAAGACACTGCCTACCTTAGTATTTTAGGCTACCCGACCTAATAATAGAGTTATTTCTAGATCTTTTTTTGTTGTACTCACGACATAGGCTGACGGAGGTCCTGTGTTTTGTGGGTGAACCTATGTTTCATAAAGACAATTTACCTATACATAAGTGTCGATCCTTGGGGATTACTGCCTTGTCATGAAAGCCAGTGTCCGCCACTGCTGCCAGTATTTGTTATATTATCTAATATTTTCTCGTGAATAACATCTTGTTTCCCATCAGATGGGATACTAATAATAGTCTTTGTCTAAATCGATACTGTGGGCGTACCGTTAGAATCGATTCCGATCGCAATGCATCGAGTCAGCCATCTCAATGCCGACTATCAAATGCACGGTATCAAGGTCGGGCCACTTCCGATATAACGACGCAAGATTGGCTCCCTATGCTAAAATTGTAAGCGCTGTTATTGTTCAATTCCAAAGTGCAAATATACCCTAATGCTCATTTTATATGTTTGACACTATCGTTAGACGTAACCTTTTAAACTAAAGCTGTATATATTATATTATCTGCTTAACAGATAACGAAGGTATGAGAAAAATACAATGATTTTATCAAAAGTAGGTAGTAACAACATTGTTTTTAAAACAACCTACACCTACTCCGCTTTGGGAATAAAAGGCTTACAGTGTACTATATAAAAAGACATATTTAAATGTTCACAAAACAGTATATACTACATTGTCGTGTTTGACACAAACTTTAGAGACATGACATTTTCTGGGTCACTGCCCTGACAAATGGAGCTTAGATGCACAAATTAAACACGACGTACCGCCGCCGTACGCCTTGTGTTAGAAGTTAACTGACACCAGTATTTACTTCCCAGTAAGAGGTCGCGCAAACTTGTCTCGTTTTCAAAAAGCTTATGTTATAAGCAACCGGCACCATATCATCAAAAAGCTTATTTAAAAGAAAAAAGTGAGCTTTCAGAGATTTCATAATATTGAGAGAAAACTGAACTTTGTATAAGTATAACAAACTAAATAAAAAGAAATTCTTACCACGTTAAAATAGGGAGCTCTTAAAAGAAATATTGTTAATTTAAAATGAAGTTATCCTTTGACGTACCAAAACGTGCCGATATACTGCCCGGAATATTTTCTTATGGATGGAGGGAAACCAATAGGTATCTACTTTCTTCTGTCACTTTTAACTATTTTAATAATTTGTTTACAGTTTTATCTAACGCCTACAACGTGTATTACGTTAATATTACAATAGTAATGTTAAGTATCGTTTTGTTACGTGCAAATTCATTTTGCTCTCAGGTGGTTTCTACATAATGCAAATTCATCTAATGACAGGCGTACAGGAGAAAATACGTAGAAAAATTCTCCGTTACGCAGATACGCGCACTTATCGCTTTTCATTCTGACTTCATTAACAGTTACGTACTTTCTTGACACAGATTTGTTTCGTTATGAAATGAGAAAGTACAAATACATACTTGCAGTTTTCGAATTTTCGAAATTATAATATACTAGATGACCCGGCAAACATTGTTTTTCGAATATACATACATACACTTCACGCCTGTCTCCCAGAGGGGTAGACAGAGACTACAGATCTCCATTTGTCACGGTCCTGACATACCCCTTTCGCTTCATCTACATTCATACATCTTTTCATACATAACCTTCGGTTTCGAGTACTTTTCACGCCACCTTCGGCCAGGACATCACCAATCTGGTCTGTATATGCCCTTCTGGGGCAACCTCCACTCACCCGGCCCATTACATCACCCATATAAATCTCTTTCGTCAATCGACTTTCGTCCATTCTCTCCATATGCCCAACCCACCGAAGCATGCCCTTTTCAATCTTGGTCACTAATATCCACGTATTCCATACTAATATTACAAATGGGAAAATAACTCTGCCTGTCTGTCTCGCTTTCCCGATAAAACTACTGACCGTTTTAAATGAAGTTTGGTATAAAGGTAGTACGTAGTCTAATAAAGGACATGCAACTTTTTAATTGGAAAAAAATTGTAATGCGTTGATATTTTAATGTCTTTATGTATATTGGCAATATAACGTTTGCCGGGCATCTGGTATACACATAAACCTATCTCAAGAATCACTTTATACATTCACTGTATATCAACGAAAAGCGCATCAAAATCCATCCCGTAGTTTTAGAGACCTAAGCAGACAGCGGGAGGCGACTTTGTTTTATACTATACTAGCTTCCCGCCCGCGACTTCGCCCGCGGCTTCGCCCGCGTGGACTTATTCGGTTATATTGCGGTATAAAGGAATATTTTCGTTTTCCCTCGGGAATGACAATTTTTTTCGGGATAAAAAGTACCCTATTATTTAAACCGGACTTCTAACTATACGTCTGCAAAATTTCAAAGCTATCGGTTCAGTAGTTACGGCGTGAAAGCGGAACAAACAAACAAACTCACTTTCCTATTTATAATATTAGTAAGAAGTAAGATTCTGATATGGATACCTACTTAGGTAGATCTAGTCTAGGGCATATATTATGTCAGAGTCGAGCAAGCACGCCATACCATACATTTCTCCAATTGAACCATCGATTATCAATAAGATAGCATCCACTAGTCCTAGACACCTGAAATTCGGCACGTCTTCAAGGTTTTGTATTCACATGAAGGAAAAACCATCATAAGTAGGATCCTCGAAAGGCTTGGAGCACCTGTGAATCCTAATGAGAACCCTAAGAGTCCATCTAAAACTCATAGACTATGTACGCCCTACCGGCACAGGAAAGTCAAACATTTGCGGAGAGTAGCGTGATGAGCATTTTCTATTAGATACCTATTAAATGAACCTATAGATAGGTACTATACAAAATACATATCCAAACACTTTTGTCAAGTACGTAAAAACTAGATTTCTATTTAAAATATTTCGGCGTACAAAAAGTAATGATGTCTCACTAAACACAAAACCTAAATGTAAAATAACGTTTCGGTATTTCATCGTAAAAAGTTAGAATATATAATTTGTAAACAAGTCGTTTCATCTACTATATAAAAATAAGTCGGGTTTTCCTCCCTGACGCTATAACTTCAGAACGCACGAACCGATTTCCACGGTTTTGCATTCGTTGGAAAGGTCTCGGGCTCCGTGAGATTTATAGCAAAGAAAATTCAGGAAAAAATTCAACAGAAAAGCGGGTAAACGAAACGAACCCATCTGGTGTCGAAACGGAGTTTGCTGGGTTTGCTAGTAAGTATTAAAATTAAATACTACGTCTTGACTATCACAAAAAAACACTATTAAATGGGCTTATAAAAGGAGTGCACACAATGCCAATGAAAGTTGCCTTGGGCAAAAATTTCAGTACTAACTAGTAAAACTATTTTTTAATAATTAACGTTCTCGAAAAATAATTATTAATAGCAAGACTTTTTCGGGGTCAAGAATATTTAATTTTAATGGACATATCATAACACTAGCTGTACCGCGCGGTATTACTCGCGTTTTTTTTTCGTTCCTTCGTCAAGTAGCTTTTGTTCGTTACAAACATCCATCCATACAATTCTTTCCTCTTTACAATATTATAATAAATTTCGACAAAATTTGGTTATAGTGAGTTAATCTTAAAAGATAGACATATACTGTCGTGAACATTTTTTTAGATCATTTCAAGATGAATATGTAATTTTTTCATACATATATTTTTGGTATCTTGAAACGTTTTTGCATCGCACGCAACAAAGATTTTTTTCACATTAATATATATTACACAATAATGGATATTTCATCACTCCTAATAGTTGCAGCGTGATATGATATAGCCTAAAGCCTTTCTCGATACAAAAATATTTTTTCAATCCGAACCAGTGGTTCCTGAGATTAGCGCGTTCAAACAAACAAACTCTTCAGATTTATAATATTAGCATAGATGATTTCGTAACAAATTGTTGTACAACTCATTGTGATGAAAATTTGAGACCGTATTTTTAAATGTTTGTGTGTTTTTATTTTTGTGGTGGGTTGATTATTCGTAACGTGATGAAAAAGTTTTTATAAATGAGAAGGCAAAACACCGTGGAGAATCATACACAAATCCTATAACGGCGATGGGTTCAGCACACCACATCTCTGTCTATCTAACTCAATCTGGCTTAAATGCTCTTTATGGACCGTGGCCATTTGCTTAGAAAGTACCTTACCCAAGGATTAAAATAATGCAATACCTTTTTTATCCACGTTAAAAAAGGTTTACCGTATCTTTGCGGATAACATCGCTGATGATACATTTTTTATTGGAAAGAAGACATTTTAAAGGTTTTATAATTAAATTAAGGTTAGTATCGGTCTAGATAAATTGAGGAGAATTTTAAACGACCGTAGTACTGGTTGAAATAGGTTCTTGTTTCTTTAAAGTTCTGATATTTATGAACGCCACTGCACTGGTTTGCTCATATATATTTTCAACATTACTGTCCTTACGTACTTTGTAGGTAATTGGCTGGACAGTCACCGATGAAAATTGACCAGCTTACAACAGGCTGCCTCTGTCCGGGTCTCGATAGACAGGTTTTGTTTCTGCTCCCACTGTTTACTTTCCCATAGCTATGCCAATCAGTTGAGCAAACAAAAGTTCTATGTGGTATCTATTACTACGGTAATATGGTTTAGAATAAGTAAAATCTACAGTATACTAGGCACTTTATGTGCCTAACTAATTGAATAACAGTTAAAGCGTCAGGTTAGGTGCTTACCTATGTTTATGTATCAAGACATTTTGACTTTGAATACAATTAAATGGAAAATAAGTCTAAATAAAATTAATTCTCAAAAAACTATTTTAATTTTCTAACTACTTTATGTAAACATCATCTACCTATCTCCTAGTAACGACAGATACTCTACTTGCGTTAATTAAAGTAGGTAACTGAGACCAAAGCGTCAATTGTAAAGCCCGAAGTGACCTACCGGGCATCATGTCCCGAAAAGAGCGAGGATTTCTGCGCAGTCAACACATTCATACATTGTTAAGATTCATCTCTCACTACGATAACGAAGGAATTTTGTTTCTTTCGGATCTCGTTCAATTGTTAAACCATTCGTTCCCAAACATAGCGCGCTAAAGCCTATTCGTTCCTTCCTTTCACCTCGCGAATGAAGTCGTTCCTCCGGTCGTTCGTTCATTCGCCAGTCAGTCGTGATAAGGCGAGTGGTGCGTACGTGTCACCGCTTCCGTTGGTCGCGCGCAAAATTTAATTCGAAACAAACACAATACAAATGGAATTAAAATAAGTTCATTTACAAGTGATAAATGTGAATAATATTTTTGTTTATGTTTGTGTGATTAAAAATCGAATTGTGTGATTTGATAAAAAAGGAACGAGTTTTGTTTTTTTTTTTCTGTGCCACCATTATTGGATTTTTCTTTGGCGTAAAGTTTTTGTGGTAAGTTTAAATATCGGTGCCTTTAATCATACATAATTATTAACTCCTAAGGAACTAAAAAACAAATTGGATTTATGCTGATCATGATAAGCGGTGTCTTGGAGTGGACAAGCTTCCCACGCTGCTTTATAATGTCTACCTTCGCTTACATTCAGTAGGTTGGTAAGTAGGTACCTACCCGGGCAAGCACAGAATGTAGGTAGGACACTCAGTTCTAGGTACCTACACATTTCAAAACAACAATGGCTCAAGTAGGTAATTAGCTTAGTATCTAGTAACAACTTCTCGTTACCATACTTCAATAGTACACGGGTGTTTAGTAAGTATGAAATTTTGCTTTGCATACACTTTAAATGGTTGTTTCATATAGGTACCTACATAGGTATAGGTTGTAGATCTCAATCTAAGAAGGTATTCAATTTATAAATATTGCTGTGCCGGGGTGATTTGATGGTGTATTTTACTTTACCCCCTAGAACACAATTTAATTGAACAAATTCAACGCTTCGGGAATAGAAACACAAGAAAATATGTTGTTTTCTTTCAGCTCCAATTTGCAAAAATATTGTATTTTTCTGGGGATGGTACGTATACATACACTGTGTTGTTTTTTCCCTTAAGTAACTTAATGATCTAAAATCTAAAAAGAATGCTAGGGAAAAGTACCAGTACGAAACTAAGATATTTATTTCATTAGGATGTAATATAAGAATGAACACCCACCTGAAAATACCGGTAATTACCTATCTTAGATGTAAAAACACACAACATGTAACAAAAAAGAGCAGATTGAAACCTATTTGCTTTGACTAATTTATTTATAGAAGATGGCCTTTCAGTTATCGATTTTGTGGTGAAAATGTGACTTTATTGACGAATGTTGCATACCTATATTATACCGATTCTAGGCTCATTGATTGAAAGAGAAGGTGCATCGGCATGTCAGCCCTCTGACATCCACTGCTGGACATAGGCCTCTCCAAAGTCGCGCCAAAGAGAAGATTATTGTTTTGGAATACGGAACTCAGTGGTGACAATGTTAATAATTCCTATTCAGTAATGAATGAGTATGTAAAGTTGTACATTTACCCCATAGTTACACACATTCCATTTACTAAAGTTTTAAATACATTGCTTCGCCACTGGAGGGTAGCGTGACGAAACATCAGTAACTAAGAATCAAGCTAAAAACGTAAATGTAAGTACATAAATATTACATATTGCATAAATGGTGAAAAAACTAAAAATAATATACCTACGTCATGCCCGTTTCCCAGAGGGGTAGGCAGAGATCACGAACCTCCAGTTCTAGAAATAGCTATAAATATTCGAATGAGTCAATGTAACTCCCGAGCATCGGATAACAGCTAAAGCTGTGTGTCCACCGCTCGCTGTTATTCCAGATTGGAAGCCTTTAGGCGGTTTAGAATCATCGTTGCGTTGACTTGACCCAACAATCATCCTAAACCTGGCAGAGTTTACATTTGCCCCGGAGTGATGGTAATCATCAAGCGTTTGAGGTACAACCTGCATTAGATACTTGAAATATTGAAATCTGTGTTTCCTGAGCAGTACAGTCTGAAGATCTTCAAGTCGCAGGTAAATAGGTACCTAATGAACAAGTGTGCTCTATCGTAGACCACATCGCTGCTTAACATCAGACAGGATGGTGGTCAAACCTTTGTTAATTGTGTTTAAAAAATACTTCCTTGTGTTTTCAACTCACATCTTACTGGAGTGCCAGATTGTGGAAAAATACAGGGCTCATCAGAACAGCGATGACCCCTGCAGGAGATCATCAAGGACACAAAGGGTTTGTTACGGTTCCTCGAGGAGCTGGGGTGGTTGGAGTAGCGCCACCCAAATCACGCACAATAGGTGCATTGGACGTCGAGTTGCGGAAACGCCCCGTATCATCTACATAGCTACATCTCTACAACTGACATCAATAAAGGAGGAGGATCTCAATTTGTCGCTATTTTTTATGTTTGTTACCTCAAAAATGTTGACTGGGTCCTTTTATGTTTGAATGCCGCTGCTTCCCCTTTGGATCTGTTAGATTTGGAGTCCAAAATCAATCATAAAAACACCTAACCTCACCGAGCTAACAAACAAATATAAATAAATTTATTTATTTATTTACTCATTTATTCAAAATTAATTTAAATATTTCCGGGACATTTTTTTACACACGGTCACCTGACCGCAAACTAGGATACCCTGATACTATGGGTGCCAGAGACTGATACACACAGAAATACTTCTAAATACATACATAGATAAATAAAACGCCCAGACGTACCCAACAAATGCCTCAGTTCATCACTAAACCGTCGGCAGATGTCCTGACAACTAGTCCATGCCGGCCGTCTATAATTATTCGAAATATAATTGAAATACCTACCTGAAAAATATTTCAACCAATTGCAACGCAAGCTTCTGAAAGCACATTGAATTGTATTTATAGATAACTAGTTGTCCCGGCAAACATTTGTTTTGCCTTTGTAGTCCGTGTATTGGAAGAAATACACCTTTTAAATACACCTTCCCTGGACTTCCACGTGTAATTCAAGACCAAACATCAAATCCGTCCAGTCGTTCTCTAGTTTTAGCGAGACTAACGAACAGCAATTCATTTTTATATATAAGATAATATTATATAGTTCAAAGTTCAATGATTTTAGCCAACGTTCGGCAACAGTTCGCGTCATTCTGCGCGAACGAGTATTGTCGATGCCAATTAGTAAAGTGGAGTGTAGGTGCTACTGTAGTTACATAGTTATCATTGATTGACTGGTTTAGTTTAATCAGATCTTTTTTAGGGAGACACACCGTTATACTTACTTAATATACTGCGTGTCAAAGGACCCCGAGCAATGGCCTTAGAAACATTGTTGGGCTCGTCAATATGAACAACTTTTTACTACGGCAACAATGCGGGGAAATAAAAAATAATCTCCATACAAAATAGATTTTTTTTTTTGCTTTGGGAGATGACATTTTGTATGGGGATGGAATTATTTTTCTCATTTCGCTGCATACTTTATAAAAAAAAGTCTTCAATCCCCATACAAAATGTTGTCTCGGGGGCAAACATTTGTCTATTTTGTATGGAGATGAAAAATGTTTTATTTGTTTTCCCTCATTGTCGCCATATTAAAGGTTTTTCATATTGTTGAGCCGAACAACGTTTCTAAGACCATTGCTCGGGGTCCTTTTATACGCAGTATAGGCCCTCGAGGACGTTATGTGGCTACTGATGATGATGATAAGCAAAGATGCATATTTATATATGCAACATATTATCTTCGACATAGATAACCTGTATTGTCAACAACATATATTCATTAAAACGTTACGTATTGATGGCTTTTTTGTGTACAAAAAGATTTTGAAAGAGCTTTCTTTACGAAGTTTTTGGTTGATGCCCCGGATGCTTGAATCTTGAAGTTCTTCAAGTCGCGGGTGAATAGGTACCTAATGTACAAGTGTGCTCCATCGTAGACCACATCGCTGCTTAACATCAGCCAGGATGGTGGTCATGCGCTTGTTCAATCTGTTTAAAAAAATGTACCTATGTATGTGTTATTTGTTTTTTGATTACCTGACGTATGAACCTGCCATTGAATTTCTATTTACCTTTCATGTCAGCAAAACAGGTAACCTGGAAGAAATCGTTTTCAGTGATAAGGTCGCCTTTTGTAACCTTACCATTGGCTCATCAGTGTAACATATATATGTAATATCTTAGTGTGCAGTAAAGTGTTCATTCATTCAAGTACTCTTACACACCAACTAGTTTGCAGCCGCTCATTGAATGCTACTTGTCTAGTGCTCCTAACATTTACCTACATATTTGACGAAGCCAATTTGTTCAAATAAAAATTTAACCTGTCACCTTGAAACGAAAGGTTTTTGCACTTACTTCGTACATAGGTAAATTCACAGAAAAAATAATTTACATAATGTTAGGCCAAGTGGTATGTGTACTTAGCTATATCCACAATGTAAGAAAAAATATATATATTTACTATTGTATCTTGAATAATTTACCTTATTGCTGATATTATTTATTGTATTTGAACAATCGACTCATCAAGTCCTGAGGGAATAGGTAAAGAATGTTATGGTTCAATGAATACTAGTAAGTGAAGTTAAAACCACTAAAACATATGATTTGTATCCCGCTTATTAAAACTAGAGAGAAAGAAAGAACAATTGACTCCATAGAAATATATTTTTTTTAGCACCGAGTTTTTTTAATGGACAGCATTATATTTTTCCCAGAGTATTTTTTCTTTTCTATTTACAAAAAAAAAACAAAGCAGTAAGTATATTAATATCAACAACCTATCATATTGTAACCAGTTGAAAATGATTGTCATATATGAACAACGATAATTAATAATAAATATTTTACAATAACACACACGTTGCCTTCATCCCATATTAAGTAGCTAAAGACACTTGTGTTATGGAATTCAGACAACGAAATATACTGAATAAAATAAATTTCTTTTCTTTAAAATGCGCACACTACTATACTTATATAAATGAACCACCAAGACACATCCAACAAGTAAAAAGTTCATCACCTAAATATCTTTCAGCGGCGGGCGCGTTAAATGACGATGATGACCAATGTACCAGTAAAAAAAATCATTAAAATCGTACGATTCGTTTAGTAGTTGTATTTGGAAAACAAACACTTTAACTAGATAAAAAATGTAAGAAAATACATCCATTGAAAACCATCGCATCGACCACATAAAATACGCAGTTATATTTTATTGTGCGTGTTAAATCAACCCTTCGGAAGTGAGCCAATCAATAGCCACCCGTGCGAGAGACACGGTAACGAAGTTACCTGTTACCTGGATACCACCTTGACCATACAGCGTTGCCATGATGCCGCGACTAAACAATAATCGAATTACTACACCCAGCACCCCGATATATTTACCCACCAAATATTCGAGCAGCACGAAGCAGAAATTTTGTCACACCTACACATTTTCGTTATAAGATTCCATTTTAACATGAGTTTAACATGTTTAGAGAACATTTATTACTAGTTTTTTTTTACTAAGTGTTTTAGCCTCATAGTACCACTATGAGGCTAAAACACTCAGTGGGGTAATCATTTTTATGTTTTAAAATTATTTTATGGTTAAAATTGTATACTTATTACTTTTCAAATTACACTATGACTTTTACGCTCTGTTTATTAAATGACAGGACACGATTAATTACGTACGTGTAAATGTGAAACTTATTTTATTCAGGTTTATTATTCTTATCACAATCTGTCTAATTTAATTCTCGTACGTTAACATAGAATACACTCGCGAGCAAAAATTCCGGGGCATATATTTTACGTTACTCCTTTACGCTATTTCATTGCCTTTAGAAACAGTTTATTTTACTCGTCTAGCTCTCCTCGATTGCGAGATAATTACACAAAATTAGGTGTGACCAGGATTTTTTGCACACGAGTGTAGTAACATGACTCTTGTTCAACGTCGCGTCGCAGAAAATAATTATAGTATCAAATGTTACGTGGGTACAAATAACTACTGTACTTTTTCAATTAATTATAGATATTAGGTGTATACCTGTGAATATTGTGGCCTCGGAGGCGGAGTAGGTACGTGACTTGTCAACCGAACCTTGGAAAGACTTTTGTTTCTTTTATGGCCTCTGTTGTGTTATTTTCTTAAGATTAGAGGTAACATTGTGTTCAGGTAGACCACATCGCTGCTTAACATCGGCAAGGATGTTGGTCAAATGTTTGTTAAAAAAAAAAGTTAGACATATATTTCTCATTTTCTAAATGTTTCTTTATAATTTTCGAAAGACCGTCTCCACGTAGAACAGGTCCTGTCACAGTGGTGAACGCATTAACACCATAGCAACGCAGTTCACTCATTTCGCCGATGGTATTGTTCTCTACACCGCTAATATAACTTGACATATCAAACAGTTTACAGTAATGCCTGATGGTCTTTGACTACTACATGAATGGGGAATTACCTCTTTCATTAAAACGGCGGCTTATGATCACGAGCATTCTACTGCATTCCACTATTAACCGCGGAAAAGAGACTTGACCTTTGATGGATCATCAAATGTCTCGTGCGCGGTTTGCCAGAGGAATATGGAGCGCCGTATTCTTGGAATCTGATTGGTGGTTGGACGGTGTCTGCCCCGAGTGGAACCAACTGGTTACAATAGGAACTGGTGAGTGGATGAAAAAAGTGCGAGGGTTGTGCCGTTTTCGCAGAGAAGGTCAATTCAAACTAATTATAATCTCCACCGTTTCCAATCAAAGTGTGCATTGTTCACGTAATGTAGGTATGTAATTATACAAGCAATGCTTTACGTGCAACTTACAACTTCGTTTCCTTCCCGCTGTCGATCCCTATCTAATAAATAATAGCGTAAACAACGCATAGCGGAACTTTCGCTTAGAATATTGAATTTCTACAATATCACGTTATGTATTCAGAGCGTCACGGACACTTGTCTCTAGAAGATAGATTTCATTATCATGTTGCATTGCACAAAAAAAATTGGCCAACTGTTTCAGGAAGTGAAGTGTTCATCCACTGCTAGTGCCCCCTTAATTAGTGAAGTTTAGATAATAAAAATGTACATTGTTCAGTTTAAAAACGCAGACGTAGCGTCATACTAGAAATTGAATGATACAAGAACATTGTTTCATTTACCTTTTTAACTATATCCGTAAGTGGGTACGTAGGAGTACCCTGTGACATCCACATATTGTTGCAGATCACGTGCGCCATCCGAGCCCTCTCATATAAGTTGTTTCGTATTCATATATATGTATAGGTCGAAACAAATAGAATTCTGAGAGACAGGTATGCATGGTGTGGGATTCTGTCATAATGTGTATGGAACGGCGAGCTTTTCGTCTCGTCTCGACAATTAACCGAGGCTGACCGAACCGAGACTAGAGAGAGAGAGAGAGAGAGACGAGGCGAGAGTGTCATGAACATACTCGCTCTCGCCCTGTCTCGGGGTGTGACAGCCGCCATTATGCCGGCTGTACACACTCACCGAGAGGCTCTCTGCGAAAGTCCCGGGCGAGAAGCTCTCGACACACTCGGGGCGTCATTTAGACAGCGGATATCGACCACGATGGACCTAGAAACTGCTGCGGCTGTTTGCCTTAGTGCTGTTAGCTACTATAATTATTTACACATACATATATCATAAAATTCTAAAAATAGAATTCTAAGAATTCTAATTCACGTTCGTTTGACCACATTTTCCAATCGCGAACACGTCTTTACGCAAACACAGTTAGCAGGTAAATGAAGGTAAATGAACGAGTATGTACATGTTCGCTCTCGTTTGCCTCGCGAGGGCGGACGAGACCCTTTGACTCGGGCGCAAAAAACCGACACGCAGCCGAGGCCGAGCGAGTCGAGACGAGAGGTAGCGAGGCGAGGCGAGAGCATCATGTACATACTCGCTCTCGCCCTGTCTCGGCGAGTGTGTACAGCCGGCATAACATGTCACATAAAGAGAGATGGCAGATCGAAAACTTCCGAGTAAGCGCGAGCGGGTGACACGAATAAATCCGAACTCGCGCGTTCCGTGGTATACAACAGAAACGAAACAGTATAATAATATATAGTATAAGTTTAATTTTCATACGTAGGACTATAATCATAGATAATAGTTTCGAGTGACCCCAGTTGGTAAGTAATTTCCACGGCTCGGGATTCCGGGAAGCCAGCATTATTTTGAATTGAATTTAGTTTGTTTAGTTCGTCGTTGTACTTGTGTATAATTTTGAGTACTTTCTGCTAAAAATTTAAGTTTATGTTATTTTGGTGTTTTTTTATGTAAATGTAATGTAAATACTCTTTGTTATGATGTAAATATAATTAGTGTAGATTGTTTAGGTATGTCTAAATAAAGTGTAAATATAGTATGTAGTGAATTGTAAATAAAAAACTTGTAAAGATGTCGCGGGTAAATTCTAGTGCTTTGTGGGAGTTTTTTCAAAAACTGGATAATGAAAAAAAAGCGAAGTGCAACAGTTGTGGTGAAGTTTATAGCTTCAAAACTTGAACAGCGAATTTGAAAACACACTTAAAGCGAAAACATCTTTATGCGTATACATCCATTTGTACCGCGCAATCTACGGTAAGGACACCAGAGCAAAGTCGTGGACAGGAACCATCAGACGATGTCCAACTTCAACTCTCGCCGTCCAGATGCTGCATCAGCCTCTACGTCCACTGATGCAAGTACCATACCCATATACCGCGCTGCGCAACAGTGCATTGATAGCTACGGAATTGGCAAAAAAGTAACACTAACCAAAAAAAGACAAATTGATAATGACCTTGCAGATTTATTTATAGATAGTTATCACCCTTTCTCTTTAGTAGAAGAACGTGCTTTTAAAAAATTTGCCCGACACATACCTGGATACGAGTTACCATCGCGAAAAACTGTCTCTAACATTCTTATTCCCACATTATACGACCAAACAGTTCTACAAAAAAAAAAGAAGAAATAAACGATATTGAATTTATATGTCTAACAACAGATTTATGGGCGTCTCGGGTCAATGATGGTTACATTGCTGTTTCAATTGAAAAATTTACCAATAGAGTCAGCAATACAAGCACAACAGTTTATTCAAAATTATCTTTCTGATTTGCGCTTGAAACATATCCGCCGTCAGTCTCAAACATCCAATTTCATTTATGAAATGGTAGATAACAGCACAGCTTCAACCATTTTTAGAAACTCTTATTATTCGAGTAACGATGATCCATACAATGAAAATGCGATTTATGGAAATCTTGAAAATACAAATACAACTGTTGTGACGAATCAGTCAAATTCTGAAAATGCATTTACTTCTGTTGTTGATGGAAATGATGTGTTAACCCAAGCTTTGGGATTCTGCATAAGGAATTTACAACATTCCAATGTAATTTTACATAAACATACACTCACGTCTTTTTCCCAGGAAGGGGTAGACAGAGACACTTACACGAGGTAAGCGTCCACATTTCACCAAGGGTATGTTGTCCCAACGTGACAGCATATGTAATTTTATGTTTGCAATTTTATTTCTATAAATAAAACCGATATAAAATATTTGTAATGTGTTTTACTAACCTTTATACAATATGTCCGGGGAAGTAGTTCTACAACTTTAGGGTTGTGATGTATGGCTAATTTGATTGACAAAAAAATCAAAGTGAGGGGATAATTCCCCCCCCCCCCCATACGACCATTTGAACTTTTTTATATTTTTTTTCTACTGAGTTAGCTAAAGCAGCCGTCTGCAGATCTTAACACCGACAGATCAGCATAGTTTTGGTATTTTTAGAAAGCTTGATACTAGGGCTCCCCAAATAAACACAAACAAGCAGCTATTGAGATGAATGAGCCAGCTAACTACAACCAGAACTCAGATAGTCTGTTATCAGTCGCCCCTACGTATTGTTGTGTGTTGTGTTGTTCTCCTGCTGTGTAACTGTTCATCGTGCCTCGAGGAGGATACGAATATTCAAATTCCGAAATCGCGGACATTCATTTCGTGTATGGTTTCTGCAACGGCAACGCTAATGCTGCAGTACGTGAATACGCAAGTCGGTTCCCAAACCGACGAAGGCCTACCTATCATACATTTATCAATGTACACGGTAGAATGGTGGAGCACGGGCTTCGACAACCAGCAGTGGAGCGTGTCCTCGATGTGCGTGATCCCAGACACGTGGACGAAGAAGCAGTGCTAATGGAATTCGAAAGAGACCCGAGAACAAGTGTCCGACGAGTCGGTATACGCCTAGGGGTGCCCAAAACGATAGTGTGGGAAATATTAAAACGAAACGGCCTACATCCGTACCATTTCCGAAAAGTACAGCATAATTTAGTTACTGACACCATTGCACGGTCTGTATTTTGTGCGTGGATCAACAGAAAAATAAGAGAAAATCCACAGTTTGTCAGAAAAATAATGTGGACTGACGAAGCAAAATTCACGAGGACGGGCATTACGAATTTTCGTAATCTTCATGTTTGGGCGGAGGAGAACCCTCACGCTATAAGACCCGCTACATTCCAACACGAATGTTCAGTTAACGTATGGGCAGCAATGATCGATGATCAGTTGATTGGGCCTATCGAGCTGCCACCAACCCTGAATGGTGAAAGATTTTTAAACTTTCTTAGAAATGAATTCTTGGATGCCCTTGAAGATTTACCAGTAAATTACCGTCGCAGAATGTGGCTGCAATTAGATGGAGCACCGGCTCACTTTGCTAGAGACGTGCGGCATCATTTACATGAAAATTATCCACAATGGATAGGTCGAGGCGGCCCAGTCGCTTGGCCTCCCCGCTCGCCGGATTTAACACCATTAGATTTTTTTCTCTGGGGTCATATGAAGCAGCAAGTTTACTTCGAGCCGGTAAACACCCGAGAAGAACTGGTGCAACGAATAGGTGCCATAGCAGATGAAATTCGTCAGAACCCAAGAATGGTGCGACGAGCAACGAATCAAGTAGCCTTAAGAGCAACTGCTTGTCTTATGCAGGGTGGCGGACACTTTGAACACGTGATTTAAGTTATACTAATAAATTATTACCTTTACATATTCAATTCTTTTTTTTTTCACTTCTCAAATAGTTTTAGCAGATACAACAATGCACAACAGTAATCTCTTTCTTATCACTGACAAAAGAACCCCGAAGTTCAGAACCGAAATAGGGTCAAGGACTACCTGCTAATGCGCCCGCGCAGGGGTGACTTTGTTCAACTGTATTTTTTAAAGTATTACACGTAGTGTTAAAAATTGTGCACCATTGCAAAGAGCACCTCAAAAATTTTTAATTAAACTAAAAAAATCAATATGCTAATGTGCTTGATTTTGTGATATCTTTGAGAAACTGAAAAAATGCTATTGTTTTTTTTTTCATATTTTTTTACTTTGAATGTACATAACTGTCACAAAAGGCACTAGTGGTCGTGCATTTTGTGTTTATTTGGGGAGCCCTAGTATCAAGCTTTCTAAAAATACCAAAACTATGCTGATCTGTCGGTGTTAAGATCTGCAGACGGCTGCTTTAGCTAACTCAGTAGAAAAAAAATATAAAAAAGTTCAAATGGTCGTATGGGGGGGGGGCGGAATTATCCCCTCACTTTGATTTTTTTGTCAATCAAATTAGCCATACATCACAACCCTAAAGTTGTAGAACTACTCCCCCGGACATATTGTATATTCAATGATAAGGTTAACTAAAATAACCTTAATTTTCGTTTCAGCTTTGAAGAACATTACATGGAAATGGACTTCGTTTTGAAAAAATACAAACCTACGGAATTACCGCAAGCCATATCCATCCCTCGAGGTATAACACCGACCAAAAAGGAGAATATTGTGAAGAAATTGGTACCGCTCATGGCAGAATCAAGGAGGACATTTTGGAAAGAAATGCCTGTAAACGACTGTGCTCTAGACTTGCAAGTGGAGGGTCAAGCCCTCGAAGAACTGTCACTTTTTCTTGTGTACTACCTTTTTCTAAGATAAACCTTAAAATTAAGTTTTACTATTTTTTAACGCCTGTACGCTGTACGCCGCGTGTGTGGGCCAAGCCCAGGATCTGCAAAACTGACTATAAAAGAGTACTTTTTCTCAAGAAAGTTAGTTCTTTTTAATGAAACTTTTGTAAGCCCAGGTAAAAACGAGCCTGCATATTGTATGGTTTGGCATGAGGATGAGAGTGGTCGTAAAGCTCACAACGTTGCTACATCGCACGTACAATGCTCGTGATCTTACTGAAATAGTGTTTTATTGTGATAATTGTAGCTCGCAAAATAAAAATCGGATTTTATATACAGCTATGCTTAAATTGGTAAACTCTACTGGTCTGATATCTGCTAAAAAGATAAGATTTGTGTATTTTGAACCTGGAC
>SJJU01002267.1:0-31481 GCA_012932125.1 Conopomorpha cramerella | reverse complement strand
GTAGTGCAGGTATTGGAGAATATTTTCGTTTTAATGGGGAATTGTCAGCCCTATGTCCAGCAGTGGACAAGTATGGGCTGATGATGATGATGATGATGATGAATGGGGAATTTTCTTTAACGTTTTTCTGACATATTTTCGGGTGGAGAACTGTCAAAGTTTGTTTGGAACGTATGACAGTAATGACAGTTCTCCGCCCGAAAATCTGTCAGAAAAACGTCAAAGAAAATTCCCCATTGAAGGCTTTACACGTCAGTATCCATTGGTCAAAAGATACTGAACACGACAACAACACAAAGACATTTGCTAGTTAGTTCCACGCTTTGAGAGTAATCGTAATATTATTTGTCTTATAATGAGTCGAAGCTACGACACAATTACAGTTTATATTTATGCCGTAATCTCTCCGTTCGCTCATTACTGGCATGCTTTTAGAGCATGAGTGTATCAGTACCTAACATAAATTAACTGCTACATATCGAACTGACAACGCCATCTATTGATAAGCAGCAGTACTATTCTAGATGTAGTTATTGATTGATGTCAATGAAATGGGCCTTGACCTGCCACAATGCAATCTTATGTCAAAAATAAAAATCAGCGACGGAGACTCCAGTCGAATAAAAGTTTCTCCAAACGTTAACAGCTTGTTGTGCTTGAGCTGTAAACGCGTGTGGCTGTATTTATGAACAAGACACATTACGACTGTTCCATAAAACTGCGTCTACTTTTGTACTACGAATCGTGCGCATTGTGGAATGACCCATCTGAGTTTGTGTTTCCTGCGCAGTAAGGCGTCTTCAAATCAACAGGTCCCTAAGTGGCAAGCGTGCCTGTTTGTACGCCACAGCGCTGCTATACACCAGCCAGGAAGGCGGTCATAAGGTTGTCTAATTGCACACCATTCGTTTGTTGGTGCAGTAAACGTATTTATAATCACATCAAAATACACACATCATAAGTGTCTAGGGATCAAATACATTTTAGAAGATTGCAATAAAGAGAATATTTTACAAAAACTGAATTAATTCATTATTTATTCAAAATGTGGTGATAAGTCAATGATACATGCATGGGGAATTAGGTAGGAGACCAATCCAGAGGATGTGATTTTTTTTTAGAGCTAGAAATGTTATTGATCCCTAGACACTTTTGATGTGTGTACTAATTTCAATGGACAGAAATTTCGAAGGCTTATCTCCTGTGTCATTTAAAAAAAATGATTATTGAAACACAAGATAAACTCAGACCAAACACAAATAGACTTGCAAGCCGCGTACCACCTTCATTCTGTCTCATTACCGCTAATATGTAAGGAAAATGATGTACATACTTCTGTACTGTCACTTTTACTACTAATTTGACAGTTTGGATCCAGATTTGCCCTGACAGCCGCAGTAAGGGACAGAATATGTATTTTCTTACTCTTTCACTCCTGCATGTTTTTCATATCGTTGTGTCGTTTTATTCTAAACGTCAGTTTATGATTGCAAGTCTATATAGTTGTTTTTGGTCTGAGCAAGATAAACGTATGTACTTTACATGGATAAATTATACAAAGGACACAATAAGATCAGATAACAAGCGAACTCTTTCGTTTTTGGCATAGGGTTTCTTGGGGAAAGTTGTTTGGTATCATGCGCATGCGCAAAGATCTTTCTCGAGTTTCGCTATAAAGTTAAATTTGACCTTGTATAAATCTGTACCCCGCTTCCCACAGGAATTTGATAAACCATGAGAATCAGGATAAATACTGTCATGATTCCTAATAAATTATTATACTTTCTACAATTTTTTTTCAATAAACGAATCGTTATTGATTTTTTATATAAAAAAATAAGGATGGTTTCCGGTATAGAGTATATAGAAGTCTGACATTTACGGTTAGCGTACTTCCGGTAGGGACTTGCTTTTGGCGCGCGATGAAGAGCGCAGGGTATTTTCAAGAGAAAATGTAATAATGTGAATAACTCGGATTTCTTGATATCAGTAGGGTGGTTTTCGCCTATTGTTAACAAGTGGAAATATGTTTTGAAGCTAATAGTTATTGTTTGTGTCCAAAGTGTACAAAATACTTGTATTGCCTATACCGATGTTGTGACGTACAAAAGGTGGAACTAAATAAATGAATGATTACAGTGGTGGAACAAGTGACAACGTTGTTAGTTCTCAATGCAATAAATGTAATCATAAGAATCGAACTAATTCCGATAAATCATAACAGATGGCGTTGAACGTGTTTGCTAAATAGCGCTATCGCCGATGATGCGGTGTATATGTACCCGAGAAATTGTTTTAAAAAAATCACTACCTGTGACAAAATCTGTTGTTTCATCATTAAACTATTACACTACACTAAACTATTACATTCTCACACCCTTGGGCTATTGAATACTCAAAGTTATTCAACAAGTGTTTAATTTCACAATACTAATTATGTCATGATCTAGTTTATTATCTTCACCAATGTCCACAAAATTTTTATTTTTGTGAACACGTAAAACAATCCATCATACAATCATCATGTAACACACACACACACACGCACTTTTACCACAGTATTCATAAAACGTTGACTTACTGGTTGATGTGAATCAACATGGACCAGTTTGTCCATATTTAGCGCAGATTTGACCAGCTTTTGAGACCTTCACTATCCTTTATGAACTTTATTAATACCACGGTTATAATATTGCTAGGACTATCCGTGTGGTGACGGCGAATAGAATACATGTGTCACCAACCCAGCTCAACTTTTATCGTCGGTTCTCTCCAGAGGACGGGCAGCAGCGCTCTCCGTGAGTTAAACCACAACACCACTGCGATCGCCAACCCGCCTGCCAAGCGTGGCGATTATTGGCATTTTCCCCCAAATGGCGGAAATGATTTGGGAGGCCCTCGTCACCATCATGAGGACTAACTCTGACAGTGACAATAGCCAAACATTGCCTTTTTCTTGCGTTTGTCTTATATCCCCCACCACTGACCTACCTTTTACTCGGTATTGAAAAATAAAAATACGTTTCACGCCAGCACGGAAACTTCGCAAGTTATTTTAAAATTCACAATTCCTAGTAAATTGGAATGCAACATCGGACGGTATTATTGCTGTCAAGGTCGTATGACACCCGACCATTCTATAATGTCTGTAAATTGACGATTTTATAACCTAAAACGATAATATTGAAGTTAGTAATTGCACCTATTGTGGGTAACTGTAAACCTGTGTTTCCTCCAATATGTAAAAGGCTACCTAAGGAATATCTACTATATAAAAATAAGTCGGGTTTTCCTCCCTGACGCTATGACTCCAGAACGCACGAACCGATTTCCACGGTTTTGCATTCGTTGGAAAGGTCTCGGGCTCCGTGATGTTTATAGCAAAGAAAATTCAGGAAAAAATTCAACAGAAAAGCGGGTAAACGAAACGAACCCATCTGGTGGCGAAACGGAGTTCGCCGGGTTTGCTAGTTTTCTATAAACCTTTGTTTTAGACGATAAATTATGAGATTATCCATTACAGAATCACAGAGAAATAACACATAGTTCTCGAGTGAAGACCGCGGTTCGGCAAACGAAGTTTAGAACGCCCTCAAACACGGTGTATGGTGGTTATGATTTGTAAAAGATGGCTGGCAGATGCTGGATGTGGTTACAGTACAGAAACCTATGTCCATATGTCCAGCAGCGAACGAGTTTAAGCTAATGATGATTACACAGAAATGCGATTTGAAATAAGGATTCCAGGGTCAACTTAGCCCACAAAATTTGGGCCCCTGGGATAAATTGACCAAATACGTTTTCTCTTCGTGGTCGACTCGGCCAACCAAGGTGCACCAAGTTTTCCATCAATAACAAGAAAAGGGTACAAGAGCTCTGCAAGTTACGTAGGCTCTGAACGGGGAAAAATTTATCGACAAAATTCGCGTTTTTAGTGGTCCCTTAAAGTTATTCAACAAGAATGAATAGGTCGAGAATGTGATCAATTTAGCCCGCGTGGAAATAAGATGTCAACACGTACGTGGATAGACGAAAGAGATTTTCCAGGAGCGTGACAAGTGGACGTACATTATCCAGTGGCGTGCACTAGCTTTTACAACAAGGTATGCAGTAATCCCCAAGGATTGACACCTATGTATAGGTAACTTGTCTTTACTCACCCACAAAACACAGGACCTATGCCTTTAGGAAACTGACACGACGTATAATTTAGATGACACCTCTAATACTCGTAAATACGACTGCACTAATCACTTCACAGAATCAAAACAAAGACACAACAATAATAAAAGATATCCGGTGATAACACTTCGTTAGACACTTGGTAATCTCACACTCGTACGTACCATAGTAATGTTATCGTTTATTATTTATTAATAAAATACATAGAGCGTCCCACGGCCATGCCACATGGAGGGAAAGTACCTTAAAATAATGTAGACGAATTTTAATTTAAAAAACAATTTAGTCTGCTTTCATAGATATTTAAATAAGTACACAATTGAACATGGAAACGAACCGCTGTACGAGAAAAAGATACCTTGTTTTATCATACCGATCGAAAAATTCCATCATAAAGGATATTTTTTTGCTAAATTTCCTAGTGTCAGAAATAAAAGGCCATGAATTTAACACAAAAATAATCAATTTATCCAATGCATGCAACCAGGTTATCAGCTGTTTATCCCGTTCTCGAGGGATATTCGGTATAAAATGTGTTAACGCATAAGCTATTATATTATTGGCACGTTTTATCGAAATCCGTTCAGTAGTTTTTGCGCGAAAGAGTAACAGACATCTAACCATCCACACATTAAAACTTGCGCGTTTTTTTACTAAGGGTTAACGTAACAATAAAGAATTCTAAATACTATAACACTTTTCTATTAAATTTTATATAATTAAAATGAATTTTGCCAGGATCGTGACAAGTGGAGGTCCATGATATCTGTCTACCCCTCTGGGAAACGGGCGTGACGTATGCGTATGTAAGTAATACGGGTCAAAGACAACCTACCGCCATAGATGCAACGGACCGGGATTGTACCGGACTTAAAACCCACGATACTGTTTTTTTTTATGTACCTCCCTATGTTTAAAATTTGAATTCAGAATCAACGTCTGCCCGCATCACAGTCCGCGGGTCCGAAGGGGATTTGACGAATCGCGGGACAAAACGAATAATATGTACAAATTGCCCGGCGTGGGGTGAACGGTGCAACGATCTCTTTTCGTATTAAACTCGATTGATATCCAACTGCGATATTGATACAAAAACAGGACGAAAGGAACGGTGAAAGCATACGTAGGGAACCACTGTCAGAAAGATCTGGAATAAAAAAAGTATACCGACTTAACGACCAAAGATTATAATCTTTCATCTACACTAATATTATAAAGAGGAAACCTTTGTTTGTTTGTAATGAAAGGCTCAAAAAAGACTGGACCGTTTTTAAAAATTCTATCACCATTCGAAAGCTACATTATCCACAAATAACATAGGCTATATTTTATCGCGAAATTCTCACGGGAACTAAAAAAAAAGCGCCAGTGCGGTGTTACCGCACGGTACAGCTAGTTTCCTAATATTTTCATTATGTTCGCAGGTGTAACCGATACCATCCGTTGAGTGAAATAAGTTCTCCGTTCCCTGACCACTCGTCCAAATGGGTCATCACATCAAGCCTTGATTTAATTAACATGTTGACATACCTACATATTTTTGTCAAATAAGGTACAAGCGTGACTCATGCGTGGTGTCAGTGTAAAAGGACCCCGAGCAATGATCTTAGAAACGTTGTTGGGCTCGTCAATATGAACAACTTTTATTATGGAGACAGTGGAAATTAAAAACGTATTACGAAATAAATACGGAGTCGTCAACATTATTGTTATGATTCTCAGACACGTTATAAGTAACAACAGATCTTGTTATTAATTTGTTTTAATAAAACACCAATACAATATTCGCGACAATACACCACGAACTATTGTGATCAGCTATTAATTATTTCATTAGGTACTTCCTAAATTAGTAGGTAAGTGGACGATCGGTAAGAGACACAGTACAGAATGCAATGAACATTGGAAAATAATAAACCGCACATCTAGATTATTTGTTTTACTAGCTGTCCCGGCAAACAGTTATTTTGCCGTATTTGTTTTTTTGTGTATAGGAATAAATACACCGTTTTAAACCTTCCCTGGACTTCCACGAATAATTCGAGACCAAAATTAGCCAAATCGATCCAGCCGTTCTCGAGTCGACTTTGTTTTACACCGTGTATTGATGATAGTGTTCTTATACAATGATCAAATATAGGGCGATCATGTCAAACGCAATAAATGAAACGTAACCGCAGGCCAATGAACCCCAGAATGCAGGGCTATTCGATGCGATGCAGGCCTGCGAGCTGCGGTAGTGTTGCAGAGATTTGCACTGCAACGTCTCAAGTGGCTTTTGCAATAACATGTGGGGCCATGTATCAAAACAACCGAAGCATTCCTTATCGTTTCACCGCAAAACACTAACTAACTACAGAGAGTATCGGTTATAAAACAACTCGAGAACCGCTCAATCTATAAATACCTACATGCAATAATGGGCACATTCCCGTTGCAATTGCAATGCCAGGTTACGCGTGCGTATGTACTATTAGCTAAATATATCCAACGCGAGGATTAATTTGCTTTAATCGACTTTAAAAAAGAAGGTTGCTCAATTCGCCCATACCTATAATATGCTTTTTTGAAATATCGATGGATATCGTCAACCGCCCTAAAGGGACAATTGCCCATTCAACACAGTTTTTTTTTTTTAATAAGAGAGTATTTACTGCGTGTAAAACGACTCCGAGCAATGGTGTTAGAAACGTTGTTGGGCTCGTCAATATGAACAATTTTAATATGGCGACAAATAAACAAGCGTCTGAGGAATAATGGTTTTATACTTATACGGTGATGAAACCCGCTTACCACAAAATGTGTCAACCGATGATGGCGATGTGTTCACCCTCATGAATTGGGAAGTCGCAAGTACCGGCCTATCCCTACTTTGGGATTACAGGGCGTGAAGTGTATAAAAAAAAAGAAAAACAATCTCTCTGGTCAAGTTCGCTTCGGTCTTTTTTCACGTTTTCTTGAATCCATAAAAATCCTTATCCATCCCTGTGTGTGTTCAAATCTAAATAGTGGTGGTCAGAATAGAATCACGTGCAACAGTAAGAGTAAATAATAATAAAGAGTAAGGGTTTAAATCCGACAAAAGAGCGAGTCGGAAAACGAACGATCATAGAATTAAGTAGTTGCGTCTCTTTCGTTTCCCACTATACTTCAGACAGAGACATAAACACCTCATTTCAAACAAAACAAGTACATAATTCCCAATGTAGACGTCATCGCCGCGATAATAGCGACACAAGCAAATTAAAAAATCGCGGTCCCTGTCTACTCCCGGGCCATTTGCGCAATACGCGGTTGCGCAACTAGTATTTAAACCCTATTTATAAGAAGGAGCATTCATTATTTTTCATCATCCACATGACGTCCATTGATGGATGAGGACCTCCGTCAATGATTTCCATGACAATTTGGGGGGAAATTCCAATAATCGCCACGCTGTGGTGTTGTGGTTTAACTCGCAGAGAGCGCTGCTGCCCAGCCTCTGGAGAATTCCCTCGGTCGCTTCTTAGGACCGCCACGACGGGAAAAGTTGGACTGGTGTGGTGACACATGTATTCTATTCGCCGTCTAGACGAAAACCCGGATATGCTCAGGAGACATCATCCATTATCAGGGACTTTTCGTTAAAATTGCCAATACGTCGAATATGATTGGTCTGTCAGCACTGTTTTAGAAATTAACAAAATACTTACTCGACAGTGAGACTAACGCAAAGCAATTAGTTTTTATATAATAGAAAATAATATTAATAAATTCCTACTTTGCTTACTAAGAATAAATCAAGGATGGATTCTTTATTCTTTGGCTCGTAATAATATGTGTATGTCATTTATTTTTTCTATAAAACCACTAAAACACTAAATTCAAACATTATGTGCTGTTGTTTGAAATTGACTTCATGAACTAACTAGGTCATCACATCAGATTATTATTATTATTTTCGCTTCAGTACGATCGCGTCAGTTTATAAAAATAAATATACGAGCAAGAATCAGTGTAGGTATAACGGGCATTTAGGAAGTACTAGTAAAGTCTTTATTCGTTTACTAATGAAATAAATCCGATGAAACCCGCACACCACAAGGTGTGTGAACTCTATAACGGCGATGGGTACGGGTGGGTACTTGCTTTAGCAAGTGCCTCTGCCTACCCCTCTTTGGGATTAAAGGCGTGAAGTGTATTTATTTTTATTTTTTTTAAATCCGTTGTTTACTTTTTTTTTGTGGCGGCGGCGCTCGTACTACTGACTAAGGCCCCATAACAACAAACAGCGAAATGTGACGTACGCAAAAATGCATGTTCCTCACCCACATGAATTGACGCCCCACTTTCTAGGCAAGCCGCATTGCCGTACGACCTAGTTATAACTATAGGACGTAGACCACCACCAAGTCTACTGTTATGTAGAAATTGGCAATATATTTTGCGAAAACGTTTGAATAGTACCTAGTAGTTACCCGCTGTTTATTCATTAACGTATGATCAGGTTTTGTTAAAATACATACTAGTTATCTCTAATAGTTATTATTGATAATTAATTTGTATGTGAGAAAATTATCTTTTTAATTTTTTCTGATAATAATCTATCTTATATATAAAAATGAATTGCTGTTCGTTAGTCTCGCTAAAACTCGAGAACGACTGGACGGATTTGGCTATTGTTGGTCTTGAATTATTCGCGGAAGTCCAGGGAAGGTTTAAAAGGTGTATTTCTTCCAATACACGGACCACAAAGGCAAAATAAATGTTTGCCGGGACAACTAGTCTTATATATAAAAATGAATTGCTGTTCGTTAGTCTGGCTAAAACTCGAGAACGACTGGACGGATTTGGGCTATTTTTGGTCTTGAATTATTCGCGGAAGTCCAGGGAAGGTTTAAAAGGTGTATTTCATCCAATACACGGGGTACAAAGGCGACTTCCTATGGCAAAACAAATGTTTGCCAGGGACAGCTAGTCTTATATAAAAATTTATTGGTGCTTGTTAGTCTCGCTAAAACTCGGGAACGGCTGGACCGATTTGGCTAATTTTGGCCTTGAATCATATGTGGAAGTCTAGGGAAGGTTTAAAAGGCGACTTCCTATGACAAAACAAATGTTTGCAGAGACAACTTATATTTAATATTTTTTCTGTCCATATGAAATAACCGTCCTTGTATTATTCCAGTTCATATTTTTTTTATAAAAACTGCTGCCACCCTCGAGATGTGTACATTGCAGGCTGTGTTACTGCTACACTTTCTTAGTTGAATTGCTCCAGAACTGTAGCATCAAACGCTGCAGATTTCGTTGCTCTTAATTTACTGTAGTCCTTACAAAAAATGCAATGCACATTGTTTGAAGCTGCAATTCCAGAGCAATGTAAATGTATAGCAGATTTGGCCCCCATATCAAATTCCATTTTAAGACAGCAATGGTTGCTTATTTTATCCATACATTTGACACTAATGACAGGATCAATGTTGCTTAGAAAGAGAAAGACTGAGCGTGGTATGTGGCGTACAATTCTAGTTGTGTTCGATCTGAGATAAACAGTATTATTGTAAAGATTAATTAAAATCAATATAGTAGTTGTTCTGTGAAAGAGTAACAAATATCCATTCAATAACTGTGCATGTGAATAGACAATCAGGACCATAGCAATGGGAAATTTATTACCTCCTCCTACCAATCTGGGAAACAGAACAGGTGTGATGTTACTTAACCTTTAGCACCCAACACCCTCACATTGTAGCCAGAAATCAGTACTAAATCATATTAATTGTGGGACTGATATGGGACAAGCCATTTTAAAGTAAAGGCTAACACTTTGTTTCCCCTATACTCATTAGACATCTAACATCTGGCATTAAAACTATTCTTTTCTTTCTTTTGTTGACAAATTGTTACTGATTTGCCTTCCGTGAACTGAGCAAATTGGTATTAGTATCAATCTTATTGGAAATGAATCACTGGTCATTAAAGTCTTAGACACTATTTAAATTACTATTGACCTATGTTAAGACTAGCATAAGTATTATAAGGAATCTGCAAAATAACAACATTTATCAATACTAAAAAGATGTTTCAACATTTGAAGAACTTGCCAGACATTGCATGCAAAAATATAATACTTGTACAAATATTTATTTTATTGTAGGATTCTATAAAATAGACATTAATCTTGTGATTTACAATTAGTGTTAGAACACAATTACAATTAGTGTTAGAACAATTACTATTTTATTTACATTTTCACTTAACATTGATTTTTAACAGTCCCCATTAGTAATTTACAGTATATAGCTACCTAAATTGATCAGATATTTCAACTAAGTTCATAAGTACCCTTAAAATTTGCAAGTTTGACCAGTTTGACTTAAGTATATGAACATTTGGATGTTTTTCAGTACAATCGACATGGCTAATTAGGCTTGTTTGGTACCTGTATACCTACATAACAGAGTTCACTAAACAATTTCTTTAATATATCAAACAAAAGCGAATATGACTTACGAATAATGCAATATTCCGTGGCGTTCCGTCGATGTTAGTCACTGTGTAATGTCCACAATCACTGAGGAAGTAGGTATTCAACTTCTTGCCGTGTTTGTCTCTAATTCAGATTATTTACTTTGTGATACACTGATACGACACGAATTGTAGATGGAACACAGTATACACTATTCACATTCCAAGTGTCTAAATTATCATATGAAATGCAAATCTTGTCCAGTGGAGAGACAATTTTATTTGAAAATTTCCAAGAATAGGAAATTAGAACAACTTTACAACTAAACCAACGCAAGCAACCAACACACACAAAGCAAAACTACGTCTGTCATCGTGCTGTCATCATCTGACATCTCCGTTACTATTTTTTCTAGGTAACGCTAAGGTAATGTAGTCATACAGCCAATACATCAGAAAAAAACAAGTATAATATTATTATAGACTCGCAATCCTAAACTAAGGTTCAGAATAAAAGAAGACAACGATATGAAAAACATGCAGGCAGGAGCTAATAAGTAAGATACAATATCTTTTGTCCTTTACTGCGTGTCAGGGTGAATCTGGATCCAAACTGTCAAATTAGTAGTAAAAGTGACAGTTTGGATCGAGAAGAAGATACGATGGTACGAGAAAGCTAATAAACCATGCTCTCTGTAAAAAAACACTGCTGGCTGGTGAACGGGGAATTTTCAAAGTCCAAAAATGTCTTATCTAGATGTCGCTGGTTGGTGTCCAGGGGGGGGGACTGCTGTCAGTTATATGTATTTTAATGCGTTTTTTTTATTATTTGGGTGAGTTATTTAGACTTCAGACACTTTTGTAACATGTAGAGAAACAATAAAAAAAATAGGTACTCAATACGGAGTAATACGGACTCATTGAAGTTAGTCATTTCGTTGACATTTCATGCCAACGAAATACCTGGCATCAAGCAGTGAGTATTAGAGTTGACCGTTAATTTTTATTGTCTGTTTACTTGTTTGTTGTAGAAGTTTCTGAAGTTGAGATAACTAACCCAAATAATAAAAAACGTAATAAAAAAAATGACAAAAGTCACCCTAAATACCTACCAGCGACATCTAGATAGGAGATATTTGGAGTTTGAAAATTCCCCATTCTAACGTCCTATCCAGTAATAGATTTTGGACCCAAACTGTCACTGCTACACAGTACGGGACGGGAATTAATATTTATGTTTATTGTATCTACTCTTTCATATTATTATAGTGTATGTACAAACTCAAAGTAATGTCAATAAAATAAGTAAAGGAGCTCCTATTTGAATCGAAACAATATTTAGCTAATGGCAAATAGGCTGAACACTCGTGTCTAAACTGATAAAAAATAAACTCAAGTGTCAAAACAACATGAGTGTCCATAGATCTCACAGATACACCAATTTGGATTAATTTTGATTGGACATCAAAGGAATAATTTGTTGTATTATTGTTAGATATTGTTTTAAATATTCCCAGAGTTCCCAGATATTTATTAGTCAAACACATGTAGGAATCAAAAAGTTAGAGACAGAGAGAAACGGGTTTTAGCAAACTAAGACGAAGGAAGTGCGATGGATTCCACGTCTATAGTAAGTTTCAACAACAATTCAACGTTGCAGAATACTTTGAAAACGGACTATAACATAAATGTGCATGAACTGGCACTTCATGCAATGAGAGATCGATGTCTCCTCCTACAAAAAAGAATCAATACCCTAGAATCTGACAATATGCGACTAAAATTAGACAGTACCAAACTGGAGGCCTCACAGTTAGTGCAAGATGAGGATCACATGTATATAATGAATAAGAAAATAGCAGAACTCACAAAACAGAAGTCGCAATTACTGCACCATGTTTTTATGGTATCCTGTGAAAACAAAAACTTGTGGAGTAAAATTGCGTTGCTCAATAGGCCAGACAAATTGTCAAAAAATCTATCTAAACAAGTTTTAAGAACAAATACATACGTACATAGCACTCCCCGCGGTAGTGCAAATTACCAAGAGAAGTATTCGGAATCTAGTTTAGAAGAGATATCATTAAAATTGATTAATAGTTACATCCAAGAAAAGTCACAACTGGTAGATCAATATGAACAAATGACACAATTACAAAATTCTGACGATGACAATTTGCTAAATTTAGATTCAATAGGATTTGCTTACATCGATGATCCGGGAACAGATTCTTTAAGAGATATTCAAAACCAAATGTCAAAAATGGAACTATTGAAAAAAGATCTTGCAAAACAGGAACAGGATCTCAAACTGGTGATACATAAAATTGAAACTATAGTGAATGGTAAGTGTTTTGATCCATATTGATGTATAGTGCACACTTCACACCCTTTAATCCTAAAGAATGGTATACAGAAGCACATTCAAAGCAAATGGCCACAGTCAGTGGCGTGCACACCATATAGGCAAAAAGACACTGCCTATCTTAGTATATTGATTACGCGACCTAGTAATAGATTTATTGCTAGATCCTTTTTTGTTGTACTCACGACACAGGCTAACGAAGGTCCTGTGTTTTGTGCATAAGTAGATAGGTATATTTCATAAAGACAAGGTACATAGGTGTCAATCTTTGGGGATTACTGCCTACCTTGTTGTAAAAGCCAGTGCACTCCACTGGCCACAGTTCACCAAACATATTTAATCCAACATAAGGGTGGGTCTATCACTGTTCTAGGGTTCATACATCCATCCATCATCCTTGTGGTGGTCAGGTGGTGATCAGGTGTCATCACCATTACATTCACTGCATGAGTGTTATTACATAGGCTCTGAATAAGTGATCTATTGGTACATGCCCTGTTAGCCAGTTTTGAACCAACAGCCTTCCAAATGCAAGTCCAAGAACCAACTATTAAGTCATGGATGCTCTTCTAATATTCACACATAACTTCAATGACTTCAAAAAGGAGATGGTTCTCTACTTGTCTGTATGTATGTAATTACTTATGTTTGTATTTTTGCTACATCTATTCCACCATAATAGATGTGAAGATTATTTTGTCTGATAGGTTGTGTTTCAGTAGTAGTCCTAAATGATGTAATTGTTTTAAAAGAATTTACTCTATCTCTGTCTTATTTAACCTTTTCAACGCCAATGTCTTATAAATCAGACACATTACACATGTGATTTTGAAGTTTATGATTATCAGAGCAGAATTCAAAATTGTGAAAACAAAATTAATCTTCCGGCATTCAAAAGGTTAAGAAGTTTTATTGTTACCACATCAACAGGCTGGGTGTGTCCACAAATGTGCTTAGTATTTACTAGTATAAATAATTGAAAGATTGGATTTTAAATACCCTTTTGTTTAAATGTTAGCCAACCCATAATGTTATTTTTTTCATTTCAGAGGGTTACAAATGTCCTTCATGTGCATCAAGAAACATCAAAACATCTGAAAATAAGGAAATTGAAACAAGTGACAGTCTTGCCAACTTTGCAACACCCGTTGACTCAACAAATTACAACGATAACTTCAGTGATCTGAATAATGTAGGATTAAAAAAAGATAATCAGGATAATATCAACGTTTTGTCACCAATGGATGCTGCAGCAGACAAGATATGCCCAATGTGCGGTCACACTTATGAAAAGGATGTTGAATTTTCCGAATTCCAGTCACATGTCGAAAGTCATTTTACAGGTGAAATCGAACTTGGTTCTGTAATAGATACTTATAATACAATAGACACTGTGCCTGATTCGGTAGACATGATATAGCATTTCGAATGTTTACTTATTTGGGTGTAACAAGTTAGTATTGCTAACAGGATTGAGGCCCATGTGATAGGACAAAGTTGTGATAAAATTTAATAATGGTTGTTGGTTGTTATTAAATTTTATACTATATCATTCCAGTACAGCTTAGTTACAATGGTGGTATTAGTTCCAAGTAAGCAACATTGTCAAGTTGAACTTTTCTAAAAGCTATGATTTTTTTCCTGCCTGATGTTATCTATGATGGAGCACACTTGTTCATTAGGTACCTATTTATCGGTGACTTAAAGACCTCCAGACTGTATTGTACTGCACAAAAAATACACACTGGCAAATCATTCAACAGCCTGGCATTTCGCACTATGAAAGTAGACTCAAACCTTTATTATTTCAATGGGGGAGAAAAAAAAGCAGAAATGCAGATGCTGTGTACTCTTAACAAATAGAGAAGAAAACGCGAAGAATACAGATGGCTCTTTGTACGCTTGACCCATATGGACCAATGACAGTGAGGCAATCTGTCACATGAACGTAATGATAATTGATTAACCAATCGACTGTGAACTGGCAATACATCCTATCTAAACCGTCAGTACGAATTTGATTAGTATTACTATGTCAGATAGTTCTTTTTGTCTTGTTTTGTTTATCAAAAATTGCATGAACTTTTAAGATCAGATAGGACCTGTTGCTAATTCAAAGTCGCAATGCTGTTTTGGGTCAATCATAACTAGCGCCATTAGTTCATGAGTTTTCTACCCCATTGTGTGGCCATTGTCAGATAAACTTGTAATGACAATTAACCAATCATACTTTTTTGCCTGGGTCCAGCTAGCTAACTAACGCTGTTAGTTTTACTTTTCTTCCCCATACAAGAAATTTTCTTCATGAATTGAGATTTTCTGAAGAATAGGTATCTCATGAAATCTAGTCTTGGCTGTATTCTTATCTGTACCATTATTTCAATATTTATTTGCTCACAAAATTAAAGTAAGTAATACACAGATACTTACATATTTACCTACTTCTGCAAGATGCTCCATGATTGGACTGAGGGTGCAGACTGAATCATGAGGTACTCCTCCCTCTTCAATCATCTCTCCATTTTTTTAAAGTGTTTATGTTATCAAAAACAATTATAAATAGGGTACCTACTCAATGTTAACATAATATTAGTGATTTTTATGGAAGCATCTCTCGTAGAATTAAGTATAAATTAAAATTAATTAATTATACTTACACTTTAATAGGTAATATGCAAAATTTTGCTTAACTTTCTGGCCTGACAGCTGGGCTTCCACAATATTTAATTTGTATATAAGATCTCTCCGCACTAGATATGTACCTAATTAATACCTATTATGTAAAATTTTATTAGAAATAAAAGTAGTACACTGTTCTCCAGTCCTTTATTTTTCCTACTAATTGTTAAAATAATATCTATGATCATATATTTCAGTTAAGCTAAGTCTGTGGGTTTGACATCAGTGGAGTCTGATGGTTTTTGGGTGGTCTTTTGGAGTAAGTTTTTGCTGAACCACTGTGGACGCTCCTTCTTCATCTCAACTATTCTTCTTCCTTGCCAGAATTCCTTTGGCTGCAAAAATAGGGTACCTAATGTTAAACATGTGATTAAGTGAACACAAATCTAGTGAACTCAATTTTGTGATACTTTTCAGGGCATTCCAATGCATACCTATGTACACTTATAGAACAACTTGGGTTTTCAGTACAGTAGCACTGTAAAGACTACATATAAAACAAAGTTTTCACCCGCTGTCTGTCCCTATGTATGCTTAGGTCTTCAAAACCATTGATAACCACCACATTTCCCCAGCCACAATAATTATTTAATGATCTTATAAAAGTGCAGGTTTCAGAAAAGTGCAGAGCTGAACTTAAGTTTTTCTCAGACATGTATATACATACATCAACATTCTTGAAGAGTCACTCTATCTACTACAGAAAACTGCATCGAAATCTGTTGCATAGTTTTAAAGATATAAGCATACATAGGGATTGATCGCAGGAATCTACTTTGTTTTATACTATGTAATGATGAGGCAGTGGAAAAATTGGTTATGGCTTAGTTTTAAGGCCACCCTTTGTACTGAAGCATTAAATTTAAAAAAATTTAAGTTTCTCAGGCCATGGTGTTGCACAACCATTGTAATTTACATTGTTTCTACTGTTACTGAAGAAGAAGAGGATGATGTTACTGGTTAAATAATTTATGTTAATAATACCTGCTCAGGAATATTCTCTCCTTCATAAAGAACTATAACATCCTTGTCGATTGGTCCCGAACCTAATTTTTCTTTGATTTTATCTTGAATTTCTTTAGTTTCTGTTTCAACTTTTTTGTAACAGTTTGCTGAAACAATTTTAACTATATCAGCCTGTATATAGGTAGATTATAAACAGAGGGGTGTGTGAAAGTGGTACAACATTCTTATAGGTGGGTAAATTAAATATTTTGAATGCGATGATGAGAACAAAATAAGTTCACACACATACAACAAGTTTAACAAAAAATATTACAGAATATTTGATTAACTATTCATATACTTAGCTCATCATTAATTATTACCAAATTAGAAAATATAAAAACTAACCACATAGATGCCCCCGTTCATAATTTTCACCACACTTATTGCAGACTGCAATATTTGTTTGTGGGACCAACATTTTGTAAACATATTCTGGGTAGCCGAACTTTCGTTTCCATCTTTTCTCAATCGTTCTGCGAAACTTGGGCACAGCAAGTAGCATACCATCACCAATAAGATCTTTCAATGAAAACTTCCTGGGTAATAGATTTGGCTTGTTCTCTTGTACATAGGCAATGGCTAGTTCTGAAATCAAAACAAACGTATATTTCTTGCACTTAGTTTTGAAATAAATGGCAGGAATGTCCAATTACACACAAAATATGCAAACCTTTTGGTGGGTGACCGAACATTTGAAATAGTGATCTTTCTGCATGATTTAAAATTTGAAGAAATCTTTGCACACGAGGAAGCATTGCTAAGCGAACTAAATATGAGTGACTATAGTTTTAATTGGTATATAAAATAGTCTTCAGATGTATCGTTTCGTAGCTCCACTTTTTAGGTTATTTTGTTTGATTCAATCCATTAAACATGTTTGAATGAAATCTGACATTTTGCTAAGCATGGATTTTAAAGTATTAGCCTATTTTTTTGGGTAGATTCTTCTGTATTTAGGCCATTGTATCCGCTAGATGTCGCCAGTTGTCTATATGAATGTTCGAATGAAAAATGTAATCTTATTACATTACAGACCTATTTCTATTTATTTACATTTGTCACATGTATACAAATTACATTATATCTGAACAACACTATAAAAAATACATTAAAAATAACAAATAGATAGAAGATAGACGACTTGGACGTGGCAAATGGACGTTTCCAATGTTAAGACCTACTCACCACGAAACAAGATTTTTTCTAAATTATTCATACAAAAAAGACATGAACGACAGTAGTAGGAACCAAAATCTGTCATATACACGTCAGAAAATAAGGAAGTGAAAACGACTAACGCCACCTATCGGCAATCACTGCCAATGTTCACACAAATAGTTGAAAGATTCTAACAAGAAACAGCGCCAAGATTTCTAAACTGGCAACAATGTTAAAATGGCCGTCGCCCGATCTGTCTTTTCTTGACAATCAGCTGTGGTTGTGAGTGGGGAGGAAAAGGCGAACGATTGTATGTTATGTAGTTCATGTTCTTCACCGTATCGTTGCAGTTGTAGCTATGGCGTGTTTAAGTCCGAGTAGGCTCTGTGCTCGTGTTCACGATAAGTTATTGTGTCAATTGGGACATAAAGTTCAAGTTCGGAGACAAACAATATTTGTGAAACTCAAACCTCCTGGACCATCTCCCTTGCGAATATTTGGAAAGACATGTCAGGTTAGTCGGTTCCCTTTATATTTTAATGATTATTTTTCTATTTTCCCTTATACAAACATGGGACACTAGCTTTTATAGTGGGATATTTTTTTTCTAAGGTTATGTCATTCATAACACTAACATTTACATAACAGCAGCATGACAATAACCTAAACTGTCAGCTGATAGCAAAATGTATGAATGGAGTTTGTAAATAAACACGTACAGCTAGACAAACGTTGGAATTTTGCAAAATGAAATTTTCGTCAGTGAAAATCAGGTAGTGGTAGAAAGGTTAAAAGTGAAATCTGTCGTGTGGTGTCGAGTGAGTCGGTTGCGGGTTGCTTTGCACAGTTTGCTCAACAATTTCTCTGTACCCATTCAAAACTTTTACTTTCAATTAGCTAATTACTTTAGTAAACATTGTAACTGGTAGTTTACATTATAATCTGTCTGTCGTGGACGATTTATACGGTACCTATATTTTTAGAGAAAAATACTACCGGGTATTTTCTCTCCTTCATAAATTACATACCTAATAATGCCTACAATATATTTTCGGCTTTGGACCAACTAAGGCATCATGATTTTCAGCAGGAAATCGTGTCGGTTTTCCCCGTTACAGAGCAGGTAGATTCCAAGCAATGTCGTTGCTGGCGTCGTGCTTTCTCGCGCCTGCCGCGTGCGCTCATGCAATGATCTAGGAGTCTCGCACTAACTTTCTAAGCAATGTTAGGTATATTCTTTACATCAGTATTTCATTGTCAACACATAAAGTATACAACTGTACCAAATAAAAGTTCAAAAATTTCTGTATGTTCCCTGTAATTCGTTTGAAGCGATTTACTATGCAGCTACTAAAAGAAAGAAACCGTTACGACAAACCTACGAATTAGAACGAGTGTGAGTCAGATGATTTTGGATTTCAACACTGTTTATCTCTGTAGAGAGTAGACCAACTCGACCATCATCGTCATTAGTGAAAGTTGTGTGATGATTCTTTGAATTTTTAATAGCTCGAAAACTGGGCAAGTCCCCTGTCCAAGGAGCCGCGAGTGTTAGCCTTTCTTATTTCAATCCATTTCGCGAACAATGACCCCGATCGCGTTTTACTTGGCGCGATGACACCGGAATAATGTTCAAGACTGTATATTATATGTTCTACATTACATACAATACACAAATTCACGTACAAAGGAAACGTTCATAAGATCCTCCTAGATTACATTTTGCCTCACAAATGCGAGCTAATATAGAGCAAAGTGTCAGGGTTTGTATTAAAACGACATACAAACACCACAACTAAACTCCCTTGGTATAATTATAGCCCTATTTCTCTCTCATTATTACTTTCGTCACAGACAAGTGCGGTTTTTATCAACCCTGAATGAACGAAAGAAATGGCAGCTCTTGTACAATTATCTCTATATTCCATATAAGCAATAGTTTCGCTACATATTTCATACGATAGCGTGCTGTGTTTCAGCGAGCGGCTGAAGCTGCCGCACGTAACTCGATGCGTAAATGATGCGCAGTAGAAATGCGGAACACAAAACTATTTGTTCGGTCGACATCATTGTATAACAGTTTGAGGCAACATACCGAATATACTAACTAAGCATATGTTATAGTGGGAGTTGCAACATTTTGTTTTAAGTCAAAATTACGTGATTCCAATACAAAAGGGTATCCGCAACGTTTCGCATGCCGAATAACTCACAATCTAGTATTATTTCTACAACTTAAATCGCACGGCTTTTACGATGTTTTCGCAAGGTGGCCCATCAGTCGATTAAAATTATTGCACCTAAACATTATTGTGTGTTGCGAAAAATATTAAGATACACTAACCAGCGTCGATGTTACAACATTTTAATGAAAATTATGGGCATTGTTTATCTCAGAGCCATATTATATTACTCACAACTAATAGATGAGTTAGTAGGTAGTAGTAGATAGTAAAGTCTATGCATATGAATGCTATCGTGTCACGAGTCAACCTTCGTGATGCGGGTCACAGTAGGAGTTGTTTGGGATGGGCGCGGTGGGTCGCGGCTAGTTATTAATGTCAAATATTGAAATGGTTAAGCGTCTTAGGCAGCAGCCAGTGCCAGCCGTCCTTGCGGCGGTGGCGGTGTTGGTGGTTGGCTTGTGTAATACGTTTCGGTCGTCGCTTCGCAAACAATGAACTCACAAGTGTTGTCTAAACTCAACAATATTAATTGTCGATGTTAGGCCACGCTAGACACTATTCGGATAGATGAAAAAAAAATACACTCTCGCCTTTTTATCTAAACGTGAGATAATCGGAGGAATTTGCTTGGCTAATGCCCGTGTTTATAAGTTTTTATTACAAATGTTGTTCCGTCCCGAAGTACCCCGAGCAATGGTTTTAGAGATGTTGTTGGGCTCGTGTTATTATGAAGAACTTGTAATATGGCGACAATGCGGAGAAATAAAAAATATTTCTTCATCTTAATGTGCTTAAAAATGTTACGAAGCAGGCTATTGGACTATGAGACAGAAGCTCATTTAGTACACATAATAACAAGTGACGAATGATAGAGATGAATGGCGAAAAGAAACGTTTTGCGTCGACCCCACCTAGTGTGGGATAAGGGCAGGAAAATGATGATGATGATGAATAACAAGTGAAATTGGACTCTCAACCTTCGCCAGTCCAACAGCCAGATAAAACCATCTATTAAATTGTCACTCATCTTAGCGAAACACCTTGCCAACGTCGCCCGTCAATTATTTCCCAACAATGGCGTGACAACCTAAATTGTTAGGCTTTTAGATGAATCACAACCGGACTCTGTGGTATAGCCGCTATTGAAGATCGTTGAATCATTGTTAGATGGCTTCATTTAGCGGTCGATGTTGCCTCGTTGATGCAGATGATTTAATGTGGAAGTGTGTGTAATTTAATTTTAGATCTTAACTGGAATGGGGAATTTTCTTTGACGTTTTTCTAACAGATCTTCGGGCTTAGAAATGTCAAAACTTTGTTTTGAAAGTATGTCAGTAACGACAGTTCTTAGCTCGATAATCTTTCAGAAAAACGTCAGAGAAATTTCCCCTCCAAATACCGCGTTTCTGGTACACCTGCATCTCATTTTTCCATACACGTCCTTCTGACAATGACCAACCTTTGACTTCGTTGCGGCTTTCCTTTAAGATTTGCCGTCAGAATTCCGTGATCAGACGGCAGTATCCTTAGTAATAACCATTGGTCACGTCGAAATGTGTTGTCGTATCCCTCATCTTATGCTCACGAGTGCAAGTATTGCAAAATCCTGAGAACTATAGAACTTCAAAATATGTGACTCAAGGTCATTCATTACTCCACTGTGAAACGCGAGCGGCGTCGATCTTTGATTAGTCGACTCTTATCTATTCCGAAATGGAATGCAGTAGTGAGAGTGTATGTGATTCACCGAGTCCATGACCCATATTCCCACGGCTTCGGCCTTGTCGGAGGCGTTCACAAGTGCGTGCCAATTAATAGGGGGGGTTCATACAATAAACGCGATTAGTGAAATGAATTTCGGATTATCGAGAGCGTGACGAGTGCATATTTGGCAATGTATAATAGGCATTATTGTAGTGCGGCTCGCGAAACATCACGGTTCATCCATGTACCCTGCAATTGTATGCTGTTTGAACTGAACTGTTCGTCGGCTTGTACTAGAAGCATAGCATTAGTTATAGTTGGTGCACTGGTCTCGCTCCCGACTGTACGTACACGTGGTGGAAATGTAGAAGCATTGTAATAAACGTTGCGACGTATCCGCGAAATCGGCCCGCCAATGCCATGTCTGTCCGCTTTGGAACGTACGAACGTAAGGAAACACCAGATGCGACAAATTTCTAGTTATATAGATTAGTAAAAATATAATTATTATTTTGGAGTTGTAAAAAATTGCATGCATTTTTAAATTCATGAGTTTTTTACACTCTTGATAGAAGCGTAGCAGGAAGAGGCACTTACTAAGTAATTGCCTACGGTTCGTCAAGAGTATGTATCTCAACGGGGCTCCTATCGCCATATTTTGCGAGTTTAATCACTTTGTTTTCCTTCACCGTGAGAGAGTTGCGTAGCGTGCATAGTTTCTGAAAAATAGACTCATTGGCCTAGTAGGTAAGTATATAGGTGCGAATATAATGAAAGACAAGCTCGAGCTTACCTTTGTTACCCGGTGAACAATATTGAGTTATAATGTCTGTGCGTGTGTCATTAAAAAATGATCAAGGTATACATATGTATAGTCAGACTTCAACCGACAAGCCCATTTATACGTAAACTAGGCTGCAACCGCCTTAGTTTTATATTCGGTATAGTATAATCGAGTACCCGGATGGAACCGATGACCTCTAGACCTAGTCACACTCTTAGACTATCAATCAGTATTCATGTATCTTTTACAAACACACGATTAGAGCGGGACAAACGTCACTTGAGCAGAGATCTATGCATGAGGGAAGGTAGAACATAACATAACACACACCTCACGCCTTTTAATCCCAAAGTGGGGTAGGCTGAGGCACTCGCTAAACAAATGCCCACGGTTCACTAAGCGTAATTAACCGAACGTGATAGGGGTTGAGCACATCGCCGTCGTTGTAGGGTTCACACATCTTGTGGTGTGCGGGTTTCATCTCGATGTTGTCCTTCACCGTTAGAGCGTGGTGTTGCGTACATAAGCTCCGTCCGAGTCCCATTGGTACACGTCCAGTAGCCGGACTCGAACCCGCGACCTCCCGATTGCAAGTCAAACATCCGACCAACTGGACCACGACGCTCCAGAATTAATTCGGGTATATTGCTCTTCTTAACTCTTCTACCCGATCTATGTTTGTTAGTAGGGTTTCTCAATGTTTGTTGATCAATAATCAACATAATTGCCGAAGACGGTGTGTTCCGTAACCGCTGGTAGACTATACGCAACCAACAAAGGTCATTTAGCGAGGAGCGTGTTTTTATATTCTTCATACTTTATACTTCATAGTATTTGGGTTAGGTATAGACTACATACCAACTGTTCTGTAAAAAGTGGTCACATAATTTGAGTAGGTCATATTTGACCATCTGAAAAAATCTAAACAAAATGCAAATTGTGCCTCGTATGTAGTAATGCTGTCTCTCTATTTAGAGAAATCAAAATCAATGCAGTGAATATGTATTTTCTTATCGTTTTTATACAGTTACTTTGTGGGATCCAAGACAGAATTCTAAACCCTCACGTAATCTAGAATCTGACCTGATCGTAATTTGTTGAGCTCTGTTTTATACTGGATGCCGCTGTAGATCCTGACTCTAACAGGTGGCACCGTGGTGAAAAGGACCAGGATTTATGCAAAAATATTTTTTATATTGATAATTGGACTTAAAGAAGTATTTCTGTTAAATTGTCTGTCTACCCCAAAACGGGACATCAGTTTACACAATTATGTATCTAAGACTACGATGTCACTAGGTAATCACTAACCGGTTTGGCAATTTTCTTTTAACAATGCCTAATCTTGTTTTATCTAGCGTGTGAAGAAACATGTCGGTATATTGGTTTCTTTGAAATATTACTTAGCAGAAATACCACATTACAAATTTATTTGCACTTTAAAGTTAATATAAGTCGAGTTTCTGTTATCCACTGATATTATACAGCGTGTAAAAGGACGCCGAGCAGCTGTCTTAGAAACGTTGTTGGGCTCGACAAAATGAACAATTTTCGCTATGGCGACAATGCGGGGAAACGCTAAAATTGTTTTCATCTCCATACAAAATAAACCTTTTTTTGCCTCGGGAGATGACATTTTGTATGGGTCAGGTAGTCACGTTTATAAGTCCATTGCTCGGGGGCTCCTTTTACACTCTGAAAATTCGTTATAACAATTTAGCTAAAATACAAACACTGTCTAGTCCAAAATTTGTCCGTTGAAAAATAAATGATAAATAAAACTTCACGGGTGAAATGGCGGGGCGTCCACTACATAGTTATTCATTTAAAACCAGATCTAGTTATACCATGTCTATGGTTGTCAGCCAAAAAGGCCTAAGCGACATTTTTTGTCCAAAATGAATTGAGTATGCAGTTTGCGTCGTCTTTTTTTTTCTGAGTCGATTTGTCTAGGTTTCATACCTGTATGACGTAGTTTGATGTCTCTTACGCGGTAGATTATGTGTTTTTCTCCCAAAACATTGCTTTATTTAAACTTTAAGGCACTCTCCTGTAAAATTACTTAAATGTCGCTTAGTCCTTTTTGGCCGGAAAGCATCGATGTACATACATGTACTACAAAATTCTACTTCCATTGATTGTTTCTGTTTAACCCTCGAATAACAGAATCGCTATTAAAAATAGGAAAAGACCCACGCGGCGTGTTACCGATTATTATTAATTTTACCTACGTACGTATGAAAACAAATTACAAATGATGTCCGTTAGTCTCGCTAAAACTCGAGAACGGCAGGACCGATTTGCCTAATTTTGGTCTTGAATTACACGTGGAAGACCAGGGAAGGTTTAAAGGTGCTCTGCCAATACACGGGGTACAAAAGCGACTTCCTATGACAAAACAAATGTTTGCCGAGACAGCTAGTATTTCAATAATTCTATTTATACTTATGTTGATGTTGTAGCAATGCAATTTGACGGAACAAATAATGTAAGGGCCCCATCACTTTCCCGTCGGTCGGTGTGGCCAGTTGTTACGTCATCACCTGACTGCAGTCCACGCGACTTGTGGCTGCAAACTTTCTACCTTTGCCCTGAAGAAGACATTTTCGCAATGCCTCGGAGGCACACTATGGTTAACGTTGGAAAATTTACTATGAAACGCCGAATTTATTTAATTTTTTTTTTATCAAATGAACAAGCGTTTGACCATCACCCCCCCTGATGCCACCCTCTTACTAATAACAATAACAGTTATACGTACATTGTGAAAATTTGTGAATGTTCAAAATACAATATTATAATCGTTTCATAAGGGTTAAGTTAAATCCACGCGACATGTGGCTCCAAATTATCACCTTTGGCCTGAAGAAGACATTTTCGCAATGCCTTGGAGGTACACTATGGTTAACGTTGGGAAATTTGCTATGAAACACCGCGCGAATTTCTTCTAATTAGATATTTACCCTCATACTAATAATATAATAAGGAAATGACGAATGACAGGGATGAATGGCGAAAGGAAACGTGTTGCGCCGACCACACCTAGTGTGAAATAAGGGCAGGGAAATGATGATGAATAATGCAATATTATAATCGTTTCATAAGGTTACGTTAAATTCAGTACACCTCGTATATATTTTACTTATTTCTCGAGAACGTTTATTAAGGCGTGGAGTGTATTTATTTATTTTTATTTTAACATTTTTTTATACTCTGGCGGAAAAAGTATTCGAATCCGGAGGTCATGTATGAAAATATGTATGAATGTAGATGAAGCGAAAGGGGTATGTGAGGACCGTGACAAATGGAGATCTGTAGTCTCTGTCTACCTTTCTGGCAGACAGGCGTGAAGTGTATGTATGTATATATGTACACAGTAAATTACATTAAAACTCAATATTGATCACCACAACCTTTGTTGTTTTACTCGACGTTTCGACGCAGCTGCAATTGCATGCATATTGAATTATTATGTCCGTGGGCGTTTCATTAAAAAAAATATCTAAATTACATTAAGCCTAGAACATTGTTTAAATTACTTAGATACAATAATAAAAAAAAATACACTTCACGCCACGTCAGAGGCACTTGCTAAGCAAATGCCCACGGTTCACCAAGCGTATTTAACCCAATGTGACAGGGGGTGTGCCTATCGCCGTTATAGTTATACAATTTAAAATAAAAAATCAATATTCGTAAATACTGGCGTCACGGGCAACCGTGGCATTATGCTTAGTCGGTGTCCTTTTTTTTGCTGACAGACACAGGAACGATAGATAGGAATGCTGAATTTAACATGCACTGTATGTGTAATCCATTGTACTGAATTTTTGTTTGTGTTTTTTTTTATCAAAAATAAATGAATGTCTAAATATTACTTCATTTACAGTACACCGATACCTATATATTCTTTTATTTATAAATGTAGTCATGTAAGGTCAAGTTCATTTATTCATAATATCGTTATTTTTACACAAACCGCACATCACATCTTTCTTTCTCAACTACACCTAAAACACAATTTAAACGACTGATTGATTGATAGATTGACAACGTCTGTCCATTGACGTGCATCGTCGGCGGCTTGGTGGAGGTGGCCAGAGCAATCGTTTGCATGTTCGTAGCCAATTTTCTTATCTCCATCGAGGCCTAGGGACTTGACATTGGCCCTTTTCACAGAGACCTGTGTTTATCTTTGCACGGGTAATTAAACACTTGGAAACATTTTAAACATATGTTATCTGACGATATTAATATAGGTGTTTTAATATGTACCTACAGTCGTGTTGTGTGCTTGCACAGACTGGTATGGTGGGGGATATCAGATACCTAAGATTTGGTCTCGGCGCTTGTGAATGGATGAGAATGGTATGGTGGAAATAGTTCGTTAAGATTTGATTCACCATAAGGTTGAAACTTACATGAACGTCACTAAACATTAACCATGTTTAATGACGTTCTCGTCATCTACTTGTACTGGTTATTACTTATTTGACATGGAATATCATTTTTTTCCGGAATAAAAGTACCCTATTATTTAAACCGGACTTATATTCTCTATGACTATACGTCTGCAAAATTTCAAAGCAATCGGTTCAGTAGTTACGGCGTGAAAGCGGAACAAACAAGCAAACAAACAAACTCACTTTCCCATTTATAATATTAGTAAGATACTAAGAACACTGTATGTTCCCTATACTAAATAAATAAATAACCACTCCACCTTAATGGTTTCTTGACCCACTATATATACCTATGCATTTATTGTTCAAAAGCAAATTTTGTTTTCAATATAACAACCCGCCTACAGTGCAATAATCGTTTCGTTTCATCCTTGGACCGTGACTGTACTATAAAGACGGTACATCAGCAAATGTAGGGCATGATGCTCGCGTGTTCGAAAATTGCCGTGTACTTTACACACGTCAATTGATTCTGGATCGTATTTTAGAGATAGTTCTTCTAAAAAAAAAAACACACGCACTGTTTTAAACTAGCTTGAACCCCATATCAAACACAACCTTAGTAATGTTTTAGTTTGTATTTCACTTTGACTTTAGGTTCATCATCATCATCAGCCCATACTTGTCCATTGCTGGATATATGCCTCTCCAATTGCACGCCACTTTAGGTTTAGACTTTAGGTTACCTGGAGGAAATCGCTATGAGCGATAAGGTCGCCTTTTGCAATAATTTTCCCATTGTTTTTTTTGTACATTTGTATTGTACAGTGTGCAATAAAGAGTATATTCATTCATTCATTTGACTAACACATCAGCTGAAGTCGACGACGATACGAATTCATTAAACAATTTTTTTTTTCATTTCTAACCAAGGCCAACTTTGTTTTGTACTGTGTATTGATTAAGAAGTTTTCGCATAAAAGAGTAAAAAAAATTGCATTCACGGATTTTTTTTATACCGGATTCAAACATAATACTATTTTTCAATGGCGTGCACTGGCTTTTACGACACGGTAGGCAGTAATCCCCAAGGATTGACACCTAGTATAGGTAAATTGTCTTTACGAAATATAGGTGCCTACATATCTCACACACAAAACACAGGACCTTCGTTAGCCTATGTCGTGAGTACAACAAAGAAAGTTGTAGCAATAACTCTATTATTAGGCTGGGAAGCCAAAATACTGGCCTGTCTACATAAAAATAACAGTGCACGCCGTGATAGATAGCAGTGGCGTGCACTAGCCTTTACGATAAGGTAGTAATCCCCAAGGATTGACACCTATGTATAGGTTACTTGTCTTTACGAAATATAGGTACCTATATATCTACTCACCCACAAAACACAGGACGTGAGTACAACATAAAAAGATCTAGCAATGGCTCTATTATTAGGTCGGGTAGCCAAAATACTAAGGTAGGCAGTGTCTTTTTGCCTATATGGTGTGCACGCCACTGGTAGATAGGCCAGCCCGACGGCGTGTGCGCGCGACACCACGTTGAGATCTTTTGTATTGTATCATAAGATTATCCATACACGAGGAGAGTACGCTCAGACATTTTATTAATAGGTATATTATACACCAGTTGCAGTGGTGTGCACGCCATATAGGCAAAAAGACCGACCTAATAATAGTGTTATTGCTACATCTTTTATATGCCTCCATAGAGAAGTGCATATGTCAGTTTATATTATGTCTCCATAGAGCAGTCCACACCATATAGGCAAAAAGGCACTGCCTACCTTAGTATCTTGGTTACCCGACCTAATAATGAGTTATTGCTAGATCCTTTTTTATTGTACTCACGACATAGGCTAACGAAGGTCCTGTGTTTTGTGGGTGAGTAGATGGGTAGGCTGTGTTTCGTAAAGACAAGTTACCTATACATAGGTGTCAATCCTTGGGGATTACTGCGTACCTTGTCGAGAAAGCCAGTGCACGCCACTGTTATAAACTGACCCTATCAGCTATTATAATATAATATTACGTTAATTATTATTAAAACCAAATCATCATTAAATATAATTATATGATATAATAGCTGTAAGAAATGTCGACATGATTTTATCCCTAGTTATTCAACGTTTTAATTTTGTTATTACTAAGGCGTATAATATTTAGTTAATATTTACATATATAATACCTAGTAATTTGTTCATGCTAGTGTTAGTTGTATATTATAGTATAATATAGCAAACTTGACCTTCAGGGTGTATTTACTTCAGTTATCATACAATAGGTACCTACATAGTTCATAGTATCTTTTCTAGGACAAGGTCGTAAATTAAAATTAACAATTTGTTGCATATATACCTATTTATGTGTAAACACATTGTTTTTGAGCATACTCATTTATGTATGGTATTTTTATTTTTGTTTGTGAGTGAAAAGGTTGCCCACCAGGTTGGCAGGTCCATAGGTGGATATGTGTTGTCTCTGCCAACCCTCTTGGTAGATTGGCGCTAAGTGTGTGTAAGGTATAGATGCCACTGTCACAATTTTTTTTTACATTTTAATGAATAGTTTGAAATAATTAAAGATTATGCACATTACGTACAAACTTTTAATCTGTATTTAAAAAAATTAATTGATGTTCGTTAGTCTCGCTAAAACTCGAGAACGGCTGGACCGATTTGGAAGTTCAGGGTAGGGTTAAAATGTTTCTTCCAATACACGGGATACAAAGACGACTTCCTATGGCGAAACAAATGTTTTGCCGAGACAACTTATAAATTATAATACATAATATGTAGGTACGTATAAATTATATACGTACATAAACTCACGTCAATAATTCCTGTGGTGGTGAATTATGTCCTTTGTATACAATTAGTAGTACGTAATAACTGGTTAAACTTCACAGTTAATAAAATTACTATGTTTAAAGTATGGAACCTCTTTTCCAATTTCGGCCTTTCTCAGCTGGGTCAGACCACCATACTAAAGTGACCTACACTACGAAGTAAAACTTATACAATGCCGGTTCATCCTACAATTGTCTACAATACGCACGTCAACGTTTTCATACAACTACGTACGAATGTACCTATAGGTAGATAACCACATACGTTTTGTCCCTTAATAAGGTGAAATTACTTTTTGCGTCGCTTTCTGTTAAAATGGCATTAAAGGATGCTGATTTATTACCCTTGTTACTGTTGTCGGTTGGTCGCCGATAAATTACTTAACCCACTGTACCCGTCAAAATGTCAAAATCTATTAACCCTTAACTGCATGACTTTTTTTTGTCTGAATAAAAACCTATCCTTAAATTATGTGGCCTGCATCATGGGAAAAAAAAAATATAAAATTAAAGTGGTCCAAAGTCAAAACTGCGTTTATATGTATTAGTTGTACCTTTGAGAATAATTTAGAATGAAAAATCTGGAGATGGGACGGCTAGAAAAAAAAAATCGAGGAAAATTATACTGATGTAGTATTACATCATTATACAGCTAAGGGTTATAGAGTAAGTATTCTTCTGGGCGTTAATGGGTTAACTGATGAAAGGATATGTCAACCTTTTAACTACGTTGGTATCACACACTGGAATTTTTCCTTTATAATTCAAATAATAGTCACCCGAGCCGAATCTGAATGTAAAAGTGAACGTGGGTTCCTAACGCGCGTAGCTGCCCCTATAGCGAAGCGCTCCGAGTCAAATAATAAAAATAAACTATGTATATATATAAAAATGAATTGATGTTCGTTAGTCTCGCTAAAACTCGAGAACGGTCGGACCGCTTCGCTATTTTTGGTCTTGAATCATACAGGTGTATTTCTTCCGATACACGGGGTACAAAAGCTTCCTATGGCAAAACAACGGTTTGCCGAGCCACCTAGTAATAAAAAAAAATTACAAATGTTACATTGTTTAGAAATTCTTAATTGTGTAAGCACTAATCGTTCATTCTCTCTCTGTATACGCCCTTAGGTTGGCTGTAATAATTACTACTGCTTAGTAATGTTAGGTAAATATTTTCTTTAGTGCATCTGTTTCGCAACTCAGTGACTATGGGTACTTCGTCTAGGCGTATGTGCATGGAGGTCGTCCCCTTAGAAGTACGTGAAACCACACGTGTTTTAGGTACACCTATTGCGGTCGTGGCGAGGTGCCGCCGCCTGTGCAGGATTGGTGAAGTGTTCACTTTCTATCCACTTTTAATTGTTATGCGATCGCGCGCGCATGCAATTTTACGTGTTACAATGTATGGCACGGACTCTTGATAGTTTACTTCGCCTGCCAATTGAATCTGGTCACACTGAATTAAAGAATACGCGGAGTTTTGTCAAATTATATTAAATTGTCGTGGTTTCTAAACGATTCGATATACTCGATTTGTAGAGTTGTAACCAGATTTTTTTTCTTCTAAATTATAAAAACTGATTGAGCTCTTGTCTATTCTGAATGCCGCTGTAGATCCTGGCTGTAACGGGAATCACAGTGGTGGCAAAGTGGGTGGGAATATCCCGAATTCTAAATTATAAAAAACTAGTGGA
>SJJU01002264.1:0-12955 GCA_012932125.1 Conopomorpha cramerella | reverse complement strand
AAGTTTGTCAAAGTTAGAAACAGCTGATTTTGACACATTTTTCACTCATTCAAGAGAGCTCAACTCATTCAAATATCTTGAACGAAAATACAGAAGCTCGGTATTTGGGAATTATTTTTGAACTACATCAAAAATGTCAAAACGTAAGATTGATTTTCCTGTGATGTGATTGTGATGATTGCACCTTCAACAACAGTGCTTTTGGTGTTATTTATTTCGTGTTTTATTTGCAAGAGACTAGCAAAGTGTTACTTATAATGCGCAAAGTTATCATTATTGGATCGTGCTTCTGATATAGTGGCCATGAATGTGCTGGAAAAGGCCGAAAAGGCCATAGATTTTCTAAAATCATCGGAAGGAAATGCAAAGTAAATAACTATTGTGTTTTTATATTATTTCTGGTAGTTTACAAACATATAAGTAATGTGAGCTGTTTTTCTAGAATTCATGAGCTGCAGGCCGCTGCTGGTACCCTGGGCCGCTGTATGGGCACTCTGGGGACGCGTCAGAACTTCAGTCGGCACTACGCAAATTTGCTGCATAGCGCAATACCAACATTGTTGTCCTTGGCAAGCAATCCTAGTGTGAGTTACGTTACAGTCCAACAGAAAATTCGTTATGGTTTTTAACTCCTTCAACATTCATTTAATGCTTTGAAGGATCAAAAATCACAGAGAAAAAGAGATAGTGGATTATTTAATAGTCTGGTATCCTCCTGCATGCTGTTGTTGTAGATATGAATAATATACTGGCCTATGTCCAGCAGTGGACAAATGTGGGCTGATGATGATGAAGTTATGAGAGTAACGATTGCTTCATAGGATGCATAGAGAAATAAAATAAAATTTATTTATTCATTGTTATAAGTGCTATTACATACAGATATACAGTAGTATAACACAAAGCTTGATGAAAGTCATTTATGATTTTAAAAACAAAAGTAAATGTCCCCAAAACAGAATTCCTGTAGTCCTGTAAATACATTATCATTGACATAGGTATAAAATCACATTGGTAATCCCCACTTAGGTTGGTGGAACTGTTGAAGACATGATTGCTGTTTATATGGATAAATTTTATTTATTAATTTATTCAATACTTTATTGCACTAAAGGTACAATGGGTGGACTTAATACTAAAGTATTCTCTACCAGTCAACCTCACAACATGGGAGAACATAGGCTTAATTATAGTAAGGGTTTTGTGCAAGCTAATCACCCAATAATATTTCACATGCAAGTATTTCATTAGAACATGGTCTTGTTAGTCATCATAGTAAAATATCTAAATTTGTGTTGAAGGCGGAGATTCGTCTGCTGGGTGACGAAGCACTGAATAGAGTTGTTGTGGGAGGCTTTGCATATCATGCTTACAAAGCCAATATTATACTGCAGAACCAGATTGATAGCACCAAAAATGCTAGGTAAGTTATTTATCTGTACCCTGTTATGGACTTCAATTACTGTTTTGATTAAATTAAGCGAGTAAGCCTTGCTTCAGTGCAAGGTCTATTGACAATCTAGTAGTTGACAGTTGAATACATAGAATACAGTGCAACTCATACAAACATTGCATTCTCATGCTCTAATCTAATCAGATTGTAACCACAGGCAAGTGATGATTAATAGAATGTAAATGCATAAATGAAATGAAATGTATTTATTTTTCATTGTTATAAGTGCTATACATACAGATATATAGTAGTATAACACAAAGGTTGATGAAAGTAATTTAAGTTTTTAGAACTAAAATAAATGTCCTTAGCTCGAATTAATTTCTTTTACTGGCCAGAAGACCCGGGAAGAAAATGGTATCTTTTCAAATTGTCTTAGCTTAATTCTGGAGGTTGAATACAATACACCTTTGTTGATTTATGCTTAAAGAAACATACTATGTGGGGCATTTTACTAGATACCGTTTTACATTGTCAGATGGATCCGTGCAGCACTCTCCCGGCTTTTCCTGGGTCCAGCATGTGTCAGGCCCGGCGTGGGCAAACTCAGAGCTCAAGCTCAGACGCTGCTGCCCAAGCTGGCTCAACTTGTGAGAGTTGGGGAAGACATACCTCTTATTGTAGAGGCAATAGAGGCTAACCTCGACCGAGTGTTGCAGCATCTTGCTGAGTACTGTACAGATGAGGAGATTGCTGGTAAGTTAGTATGGTAATATGTCAAAATTAGTGTCAAATAATAGTCTGGAAGTACTTTTCAGGAAATGTTAATAATATGATGTTACTAAAACAATTTTATCATTGAAAAAATTTAGCTATTGCAAAAGGCTTAGTAATTTGGTGATTCTACAAATATTTTGGTATAATTGAATGACAAATTGTCTGCAAACTTTATGTATGGAGCATCTTGTTGATAACCATGTATTTTTTTCTTTTCGACAACAAAGGATAGGTTAACGAAACAAAACCAATATAATTTTGATATGTGTTAGCCGTGTGGTGATGGCGAATAGAATACATGTGTCACCACCCCAGCCCAACTTTTCCCGTCATGGGTTCGTAAGAGGCGACCGAGGGACCTCTCCAGAGGACGGGCAGCAGCGCTCTCTGTGAGTTAAACCACAACACCACTGCGATCGCCAACCCGCCTGCCAAGCGTGGCGATTATTGGCATTTCACCCCAAATGACGGATCTCATTGGGGGAGGCCCTCGTCCAGCAGTGGACGTTATGTGGCTGATGATGATGATGGTGTGTCATGGAAACCTCGCCTTTTTTTTTGTGTTTCGTCATATTTAGAGTATTAAAAAAAATGTGGTAGCAAATTGAAAGCATTGGCCTATAATAGTTTTTCCGCGCTAATAAGGTTGTTATTAACCTGACCGTGCATTATAGAATAGAATCATATTTCTCGACGTCAGAAGCATAAGGTCGGATGTGTCATTTTGTTACTTTACAGGAGAGCGTTTATTTATTTATTTCTATAACAGGCACATCAACAACATAAACACAATACAGTACATTAAACATTAAATAAAACACGACACTCAAATCTTACAAGCTAAATTATAATATAAGGTACGATATACATATGCAACATTCAACTCGTGAGTTCAATACGATATTGTTTGTTGTTTGTAATGGAATAAGGCAAAAACAACCCAAAAAAATATGTAAGTTAAGCGTTTATGGAGAGCCAATTCATGTCGAAAAAGGCAAGATTGGCTGTCCATGACGCTGTACTGGCACCTACCTTAATGTACGGGAGTGAAAGTTGGGTATGGCAGAAGAAGCATAAAAGTAAAGTCAATGCCGTAGCAATGCGGTCATTGCGGAGCATGAAAGGTGTGACATTGAATGACAGGATAAGGAATAGTGTGATAAGGGAAAGTTGCGGTTTGAAGGAAGATGTAGTGACCAAGATCGAAAAGGGCATGCTTCGGTGGTTGGGCATATGGAGAGAATGGATGAAAGTCGATTGACGAAAGAGATTTATATGGGTGATGTATTGGGCCGGGTGAGTAGAGGTCGCCCCAGAAGGACATATACAGACCAGATTGGTGATGTCCTGGCCGAAGGTAGCGTGAAAAGTACTCGAAATCGGAGGTCATGTATGAAAAGATGTATGAATATAGATGAAGCAAAAGGGGTATGTCAGGATCGTGACAAATGGAGATCTGTAGTCTCTGCCTACCCCTCTGGGAGACAGGCGTGAAGTGTATGTATGTATGTATGTATGTTAAGCGTTTAGAAAATTGTGTTAATAATCCGTTTAGGATGGCGTAAACTAAAAAGAAAAGAGTGAACCTATTAGTTTAATTTCTTAGATGGTTTAACAAGTTACAGTTCCATATTAAATCTTCTTTTGGAAAAAAGTCATTTACGGCGCCGGCGTAAATTCAGATCCGACCTTATGCTTCTGAGGTCGAGATTTTTAATTATAATTTTTGACCGACAAATGTGGTTCTGGTCGCGCAGTTGTAGAGTGTTGTGGTGTGTGACAGAGCTGGCGGGTGCGCTGCTGGGCGCGCTGGACAGCGAGGCGGCGAGCGCGCGGCGCGGCGCGGCGGCGGCGGCGGCGCGGCTGCTGGCGGCGCGCGCCGCGCTGCTGCCCGCGCTGCTCGACACGCTGCACCGTCAGTACCACACCCTCCTACAACTACGATTATATTACACACCTGTCAAATAAACATCTTGTAAAATCCCCATTAATTAACAAACTACTATAATAATAATAACGACATTTAACTTGGACATTTGACCTTCAATTTCATGGTAATAACATATCGGCATATTGTACAACCCTACCCTTTTTTTGCGTAAATAATGACATCTATAGTAATTTCTTGCCACACTTTTTTTTATCGTGGGGAAATCCGTTATGGATACCCCACCGCTAACGGGGACAGCGGCGGGGTTATGTGGGACTCGCACCCACAAAAACCCCACGGTGACCACTCCCGCGTTATTGCCGGGGCCCCCGGAACAGCCTTAGCCACTACGTCCAAGGGTGGCCCCAGCCGCGCTAGGCCCTCGTGGACCGTCACCGGAATGGGGGCGATCTACGCACCCCCAGCGCACGATGTCGTACGGCGGTAACAGGGTCACCACGCTACCGCCGTCGCCACTCAGGGGCCGTGAATGGCGCGCGAGTCCCCGCCCGCGTGTCACAACCCTTACGCCCTTTCAGTGGCCTTTTAAGACAGGCAAGGAAAACCTCAGTCCTGTTCTTATGCCCGGGACTGCTGGGCACTTCTTGCCACACCTGTATTTCTCCCTTTATTTTTTGTTTCAAGTGCCTTGTTTATGTGTGTATTGTGTATATCCATCACAACAAGATTCAATTGGCTTACATTGAGTGCTTAAACATTCTTCTTGCACTGTAACCTAGAAACAAGCAACTGACTACTGCATTTTAAGTGTTCCTGTTTGAAATAAAATGTTGTGACGGACAGAAGGACATCGTATGGCGTGAGAAGGACTCGAAACCTAGTATGTATGAATGTGGAGACATATCTATCGCTCTGAGAGACAGGCGCAAAGTTTACATATGTTTCGATAGCATACAATTTGACCAGTTAACTGTAAATAACGCTAACATTGTGTTGTGTGACCGCAGAGAAGCTGTGGCCGCAGGCGGAAGACAGCAACGCGGTGCTCGGCTGGTTCCTGTTCATCAAGGCGCTGCTGCAGGCCGTCGACATCGCTGAGCTGGACGAGAACAACCACTTCACCGTACTGCACTATATGGAGGTACTCGTAATGTTCACTTTAAATGGCGCGTTAAGACCAAATGCTTTTATTTGAGAGAGAGTTCACAGATTATCCAAATACAGTACATTTGACTGTATTAGGATAATTCTTATTTTTTGACAGCTAGCTGGTGTTTGCCATTTAGCCACATTTAAATTTGGTTCAGTTCCGACAAATTTCAATTTCCATGACAATACTACAAGTCTTAATATTTTAATGGTTGTAATCTGTTCTTTATTCTTAAAAGTTTGTTTGACGTAAGTATTACATACCTGTTTTGTTCATAGTTGTACACGCTGTGCCTGCACTACATAGAGCAGTCGAGCACGGAGCACAACGTGCAGAACTGCGTGCTGGAGTGTCTGTCAGTGCTGCTCTCCAAGGCCACCGGCGACTACAAGCGGGCGCTGCTGGAGAAGTCGCCCGTCTATATCGATTTGGATCAACGGGTGCGAGGCGCTGCAAACGGGGCTAACTTATGTAAGAATTATTGCCACGTCATTGTAAATCGTATATAAATATTAACCCCTTTACCAATAAACACTTTGTCACTTATACAACGGTTATTACAGGTCTACTTGAACTGGTTATTTCGTATTTGACATACAACTGACAAGTTAAGTTGAGCTTTGTGTATCTTCGAAATTGCAATTCCGCCATTATTAATAAGGCCCTTATATTTTAAAGTGTGTTTAAAGCGGAGTTTAGATTAGCAATAAAATTTGCAGAAGTCGACTTCTGCAAGTCAAAATCGCTGTGTAAACGTGTAGCAAGTTCATTTCTGCAAGTTTTCTCTGTGCATCGAACTTGCTGCAATTTTTATGTGTAAACTTTAAATATAGTCGACTTCTGCAAATTTTGCAGTAAAATAGCCGGCCTGTTTAGACATGCAATAAAACTCGCGATAGAAAACTTCTGAAAGTCATTTACAATAGTGTAAACAGGGTTCAGCAAGCTATCTAAGCAAGTTTTGCAACTTCCAGAACTTGACACAAGTCAAATGTGTAAACGGCCATTTTGATATTCCAGCAAGAACTTGAACTTTATTTTGTAAACAAAATAAGTTTTTTGTGTTCTGCAAGATGTCAGCAAAAAAAATCCCCCGATTTTAAATGTGGTGTCTTGTCCTTTCATTTGATACCCACTTGAACATATTTGTATAGAGTCGACTTTTTTTCCCCACTTTCAACCCTCATAACTTTTGAACAAATTATCCAATTTTCATTTAATATACGTGGTGTACTCTTTAATATCCCACTTGGACACATTTATTCAAGTTTAATTTTTAATCCCCACTTTGACCCCCCATAACTTTTAAACGGTTCAATCGATTTTCATCAAACATGTCTACACTCGCCCGTAAAACACCTGTAATACAACTAAACTAAACTGAAATCGGTTCATTCGTTCGGGAGCTATGATGGCACAGACATACAGATACGTCAAACTTATAACACCCCTCTTTTTGCGTCAGGGGTTAAAAACTATAAATTATAACAAAAATAATCATTAAAATGATTTCATATCATGTACTCAATACATTCCCTTTACGAATAAGAGAAGAGGGGGTAAAAAAATATGGACCAAAAAATCGACCGGCAAGATTCACATTATTCTTCTTGGACCTTTTCTTCACTTAAATCCGTTGGCGAAATTCGGTACTCACATTATGCATACTCAACTAACTCTAGCGCCTGGACTATACTTACTTTTTGGTATTAACAAAAATAAAATTGTTGCAATGTTCACATACATCTAAACAGTCTTGCAAAAACTTCTAGAATTTTACTATCACAAGTATTGCTTTATATAAAACTTGCAATTAGTGTAAACTCACTTGGAATATTTAGCGCAATTTTGCAGCAAGTTCTTGCTTACTGTAAACTGTCTGGAAAGAACTTGCGCGATAATACTTTCAGAGCACTTGCAAAGCCAACTTCTACAAGAAACCTTGCACTTAGTCTAAACGTAATAGCAAGAACTTGGTCAATAACTTGCGGCAAGAACTTGTTAGTCTAAACCTCGCTTAAGAGAAGAGACTTTAAACCTATTGTAAATTTAAGCACTATCCTTACTTGTTCATTTAATCCAAACTTCATTAGCTAGGTTAGAAGTGACATTGATTGAAATGACTTTGAGTATATCGCTTGTTCATAGTATTAAAAAAATATAATTAAACATTAGTATTATAATGTATCAAGTTAAGATAGCAATATTTTAGGTAATTAACTCTTAATAAAATCAGAAGTGCACTATATGTCGAAGCAATTCTATTACGAGTGCAATAACTGAAGTGAGTGATGAGCGTGTGCCGTCCAGGTGGCGGCGGCGCGGCGGCGGCGGCGGCGGGGGCGGGGGCGGGTGCGGGCGCGGGGGCGGGTCGGGCGCGGCCGCTGCTGCTGGAGGAGGACAGCGACACTATGAGCGAGCTCGCGCGCACCAACAGCTCCAGCATTGACGACCTTACTATACGGGTGAGTCTCATACTTGTCGATATTGTCTTACAGTTACTCTTTAAAAACGTTGACGTTTATTAAAAATATCGAAGTTTTGGGAGTTGTTTTGATTGAACCGAGGAAGAACTTTAATTGACTGTTTGGTAGTGGTAGGCGAAAGCTAACACAACGTAGATCCAATCACTTAAAAAAAATACTGCGGGCTATTCTATCGCCATCCAGTGGTAGATTTCGGAACTACAACTCGATTATTTCTCATAGTGATGTTTTTCAGTTACGAGAGAATATAGTTTAAAAACAGAAATTCGATCCCTTTACACAAACTCGATTGAACTTTTTGAAATATCTATTTAAATTTGTTTTTCGTCCCCGGGTCATTGACACCTGCTGAAATGGACTCAGTAGGGCCTACAGAAACAGTCGACTTCGGGTTATTTCCTACTCCGGATATTTCCTATTAACCCTGTATCTTCATAAAGGTAATTATAAATTTACGTCGGTCAATTAATCAATGGTTCTGAGAGGTTAGTTTTGAGAGGTTATAATTTCGTGTTGCAGAAATGATTTTCATAGATGTCGCCTCACTCTACAAATCCTTTGAAAACCAAAATATCTTACTTCTATACAGCCTTTTCCTCTTATACAGACACCGGATTCTCCGACGAGTACGTCAGACATCGAGCTAGACGAGGACGCGACGTCGCGCCACAGTCGCGACACACGCAGTAAGCTCAGCGACCTCTCGCACCTCGAGCCCGCTGGACACAGTATGAATGAAGACAGTGGTCGCACCCACATGGAGAGGGATGAGAGCTTCCAGCAGGAGCTCAGTGACAAGTTGAAGGAAATGGAGCGGACAGATATTGGTTATAAGGTTAGTTTGCAGTACATATGATATATCAACAACTGTTTCTTTTCTACTTGACCTAATAGTCTGGAAGACATAGGCAGAAAATAGGATCATGTATGTATTAAAATTAATATGAAAATACGTATAACAAGTACGTTGAGTGTTGCGGGAGTGTGAAATCATGTGTAAACCCTAAACATTGGTTTTGAAATTTATGTCACCGGCGGGTAAGGTTCATTCTCGACGATTAGTACGGGTTGTGTCCGGCAGGTGAACATCGGGTCGCCGCTGGACGAGGACACGCCGCTGAAGTACTGCGCGCGCCTCCTCGCCTCCAAGTTCCTGCTCACCGGCTTCAAGGGCGGACTCATCTCTGACCGGTGAGTGCACACACTCCACGCTAATGCCCGCCCACTGCAGTGTGCTGCCAGTAGTGACAGTAGTCTAACGAACATTTGTTGTCAGTGTTGTGCGCGTGTCGGTGAAGTGCTCGGCTCTGAGCTGCCTGAGCGAGGTGGTGCGTCTGTTCCCGCAGGCGCTCGCCATGTTCCTCGACAAGGACGCTGACCGGACGCACAATATTTCAGGTTACTATATATTCTTCTCTTTCGGTGTCAAGTAAACGTAAGATTAAATAGTTTAAACGAATCAATAAAAAATCAGTCTTGTTTTAATTCGCGTATCATGGTCACCCTACATATCTTGGAGACTATATAGGATATTTTTTCAGGTTCATCTTTTGGTGATTCGAACCAAGACGACTTCATCCTGGAACGAAACGTTTGCTATCAAGATTCCCTGTCGGACTCCCTCACACAGAGCTTAGAGCAGAACATTAGCGTGTACAAAAACTTTAAATCACTAGAAAAGTCCACCGAAAGTTACAGAAGTTCAACCAAAGATATATCGAGCAACATATTGGACAGTAAAATGAAGAGTGAGCTGATAAACAGCGCCATGAGCGCCGACAGCACCAACCCGAACATGTCCATCAGCAACTTCACGACCAACTCGAACATGACGGGGAGCAACACCGGCTACCCCATGTCCAGCAGCGCCGACGTGCTCAGCTCTAGTCTCGACTTGGACATGAAGTTCGACCACTTCGCGGACTCCACCGAGACCAAGGAGGTGACGACCAAGCGGCCGGCGCTGAGGCGCTCCACGGCGGCGGCGGCGGCGGCGGCGGCGGCCGGGGGCAAGGAGAGCCCGGAGTACGGGGGCCGCGCGGACGACGCGGCGCCGCCGGAGTACGGGGGCTTGTGGGAGCTGCTGTCTCTGCTGGCGCGACACCCCGACCCGCAGGTACTGTACTTGTATACTATTTTAAAGGCTGTTCTGTGTTGGTCTGGGGCATAAAGATGTAATATTCGTCAATTAGTTAACTAACGTTTTAGTCCGACAAGAATTTTTAGAGGCATGAGTTCTCGCTATTCCTGTGTTTTTCTTCATCTCAGTTTGTTATTCAGTGCTTTTATGCTTGTTTTGTGACAGTATTGATCATTGTCTACGAAAACAATACCCGCGACGTGGTGGAAGATCTTCATCGCAGTGTATATATAGTGCAGTGTATATATAGGTATATTAATAGTCGCTGTGTGGTGCAGGTGCGCGGGCAGGTGTGCGTGCTGGGCGGCGCGCGGCTGGCGGCGGCGGCGGCGCTGACGTCACCCGCCGCCCCCGCCCCCGCCCACGCCGCCCCCGCCCCGCCCCCCGGGCCCGCGGCCGACGCCCTCCACGTTCAGACAATTGTGAAAATATTGCTACAGGTAACTTATTCAAGTACAATTAAAATCTGAACAGAATTCTTCCGTCATTTTTTTTTAGAGACTTTCATTCCTTTCTATTATGGACCAACTCCTGCCACCCGTTCAAATTGCTTTGCAATAATTTACAGAATATCAATCTGTAGTAGTAATGTAATAGCAAGACTGTAATAACAATCACTTTTAGCATGAATGAGTTTAAGTCTATCAGGTCATATGACCTGCAACATCCATGATGTATATACATCGTCTCATACACTTACACTTCATGCCTTTTAATCCCAAAGCGGGGTAGGCAGAGGCACTTGCTAACTCGTCTCGTATCTCTCAACATTCGCACCGCAGGGCGTCCGCGACGTGTCGCACACGTGCGTGTGCCTGGCTCTGACGTCACTGGGCGCGGCGCTGCCGGCGCTGTGTGCGCACCACCACGAGGACTCACTCGCCGACATACTGCGGACGCTGAGCACGGACCTCACCGACTATTACCTGGTCAAGGTCAATCTGTGTAAGCTCTACGCAGACCTCGATTATGACAGGTCAGATATGATTTTTTTTTCGTGCACCTACAATCATACACCATTAATGTTAAGTTTTAGTATTGAGACAATTTTACTTCTAGTGGTATTTTTTGGTTTAAGATTTTTTTGTACAATTTTTGTATAGCTGTTATCTGTCTTTCTGAAGTAAGTTCAGTGCTGAAAATGCAGCATTCATCCACATCATTCAAAATGTGCTTTGAATCAAAACTCTTTTGCATTTGTCACTATCGCGTCCATGTATTTTTTGTCTGTCATTAACTATATATATTGTTTTGTAACTTTTCTATTTACAATGTGTAAACTATCCCCGAGAATTAATGTTCTTAGGAACATTGTCGTTGTCAAAATGAACAAGTTTTATTATGGCGACTATATTGAGGAACGAAAAAGAAACTGCTATACCCTTACAAAGTTTTTTTTGTAACTTGTTATTGTGTCGCAAAGGCCTCCGTAACCATCATGCAAAATTTCATCTATCACGGCAAAAAATATTGTTTATTACCCAGCATTGTCGCCGTAGTAAAAGCTGTTTATTTTGACGAACCGAACAAAGTTTGTAAGATCATTGCTCGGGGTCCATTTTCACGCAGCATGTAATAAATGCGGATTAATAAATCTCTCGGTCCCATTTCGTTCGAATTTGGTAGCTGGGTACGGCACGGGAAAGAATACATGCATTTCGTAGCTAAATTGTTAGGAGTCAGTTTGGAAATGGCTTCTTTCCCGTGTGGTAGCCAGCTAGCAAATCCGGGTTAGGAAATGGGCGTAGGGTGAATAACTGAATGGAATCGTGTCAGGTTGTACATGGTGTGCGGCGAGTACGGTTGCACGTCGCGGCGCGTGGGTGGCGCGCTGGGGGCGCTGCTGGCCGACAACGACGCCAAGGTGCGCGCCGCCGCCGCCAGCGCGCTCGCACGGTCAGTACTTCCACTCCCTGTGTACAGTCCAGTGGTCGCTCGCCTGGCTGATCCGTACATTACAAGAGGCTGAAGTTACTTGCAGCTTGTTGTCCGTTATATTGAAGAAGTACAGTTGGTAGAGGTTTCAAGTTCGTTTTCTCATCTTAGACGGTAGGTACACTGGAAGGTTGGTTGGTGGTTTCTCCTCGATAGCTTCGGTGGTTGTTTGAGTACTGCCACACATTGTACATGCGCAAAGACAATTTATACCAAATTATGAGTTCCTAAGTCAGCAAGTTATGCAGTACGTACATAATAGAAAATACTTAAATCCTAAGTCAGCAAGTTTCTGTAGTATGGAAAATACTCGCTGCTTAAACCCTAAGTCAGCAAGTTATGTATGTACGTCCTCGTACACCCTGAACTCATATAACTTCACCAACCTGGAAGACGGGCAGAAGCTGGATGCGACAAGACGAAAAAACATCACAGTGGCCTGCAATTGGACAAGCCCATGTCCAGCAGTAAGCAAATATGTGCCGATGATGAACTTCACCACGAAGTGGATACCGTGGAGTGTATATGTATCAGTCATTCCTCTATTTCTATTTGTAGAATATTAAAGACTGCGTGGAGTAGCACAGCCTCCGCACAGAGCAAACTGCACTGACAACCTAGCCGTTTTCAGCATTCATTACATTTCATTTAAAAACACAAACATTTCAGGATCGCCTAGGATATTCCTATTATAAATACACTTCACGTCTTTTAATCCCAAAGCGGGGTAGGCAGAGGCACTTGCCCACGGTTCACCAAGCGTATTTAACCCAACGTGACAGGGGGTGAGCCATCGCCGTTATAGGGTTCACACACCTTGTGGTGTGCGGGTTTCATCACGATGTTGTCCTTCACCGTACGAGCGTTGCGTTGCGTACATAGGCTCAGAAAAGAGTCCCATTGGTACACGTCCAGTAGCCGGACTCGAACCCGGGACCTCTCGGTTACAAGTCATGTATCCGATCAACTGGACCACAGACGCTCAAATATACTATTATACTTCCTAATTCAAATATACTATATATTCCTATTATACTTCCTTTTAAATCAAATTATCACCATAATCTTTCTTCCAGGATCTTCCCGAAGCTCTACTTAAGCAGAACTTTAACTAAAACGGACATGTTGATAAAAATAGCTCAAAAACAACATTCCATTCTTTCATTCGATACAACCCGGCGTT
>SJJU01002260.1:0-11838 GCA_012932125.1 Conopomorpha cramerella | reverse complement strand
GTCAAACATTAAATGTTTTCTATGTTTTTTTGCGTACACTGATGCTTGATAACCGATTATTCGTTCAAGAATGAACGAACTAGATCTTGGGGGCAAAGACAATTTTGTTTTCTTAAATCCATGAGTCCCACTGTGAGATAAGTCAATCTTGGCAAGAAATTGAGTCTGACGTATACCCCGTGCTGTGGATTTGTGATTCGTTTCACGACTGTGACTTGGAAATCATGACTTATGTCACAAATTTCTTGGTAGCCCCGTGCTCCGACTGCAGCTCAAGGAGAGTTCGACTTCTACCTCTGACGATAAGTATAACCCGTTCTTATTTAGTATTTTTTTTTCTCATTTTTATTGCTTTTTACTATAAAGTAAGAGCGGGGTCTCACTGGCACAGGTTATTATAACTTACAAGTGAGTCCCCAACCACATGCATGTTACCGAACTGTCAAACAGTAAATAAATTTTTTAATTTTCATTTCACAAATGGACTATAGAAATTTTATACAAGCAATATTTTACTCACGCTATAATCCTCCGATTTTAAAATGGCATTTGTTTTTAAATTTTGAACTACAAAGAACATAATACCTTAGGAATATATTTCTAGATACCGATTCCGAATGTAACGTGAGCACCATTTCAATACTATTTTTTTACCTTACACTAGACTGTAAGTCGAACCGTTCTTTTGGCGCAGATATGAGGATTATAAGACCACTATTTATTTGATCTATCTCACTATTTTTTACCATTATCTAAATTCGATTTCATGTTTTAAAATCAGAGGTTTATGAGCTTGAGGGGCACAATAACATGAAGCAAAACAAAGTGAAACCAGATCCAGGTTCCAGATCCCGTTATTATATGTTTAAAACGGGTATTATACAGCGAAAATTAACCAAAGATAAGCATTCAGCTTACCTTCGTTGTTTGCACGACGTTTCGACACAGTTACATGTGTCGTGGTCGCGAGCTGACTGGAGTACGGCGGCGGTGTCGGTCACTGGTTGGCTGCGAACCCGGAACTATCTTAAAAAAGTCACTGTTTCGACACGCCACACTAACGACATCAGCTGTACATGTAGACCTTTTTTCCGCGCGAGGTTTAATTTTGTTTAGCACTGGCTTCCATATTTGCCGTAGAACCGATGACCGTTGGGGAAAACGAGTTCTCGAGTGGAGACTGGAGTGGCTGGCAGAAGCTGGATGCGAGAAGCCGACAGATCATAGTGGCGTGCAATTGGAGAGGCCTATGTCCAGCAGTGGACAGGTATGGGCTGATGATGAATGATGATGATGATGAACTGGCTTCCACGTTGATGTTAACTTAACCACATCCCGTTGCCTCCATCTCCACTTTCCATGACCGTATAACACAATGAAGGAAATGTTACTACAATTATATTAAGACTTTCAGTCAAGCCTCCCACCCGTCAACGCAAAACTTCTGTTGCCTTTAATTGCCTGTCACGCAGTGTCAAAAGAGTTAGCGGCATATTTACATGTACACGCGCTACGCATTACGTATGATGACAGGTTTAACATTCAACAACACATTTAAGCTATAGTTGGAAGTTACACAGAAAGGTGTATTGAGTATACACACTTGGCCCGATATTGAGTTCCTTCCGGACGACTTCGACATTTTCTTAATCTTGTCACTTTCCTAGCTCGTTTCTTTTTTAACTTACCATTTTCTTACTTATCCTCTCTCTTAAACTTGTTTCCGTCCTAACCTGATTCCTTCCTAATTCGTTTCAAGTAAAACTTGGTAAAGTCCTTATGTTTAAGTGAATGTTAGAGAAAAATGCATGATTCAAAGAGACGAGTTCAAAACATGTCGATATCGTCCAGAGTGGACACGAGTTAGGAACGTGTCAATTTTAAAAGAGAGACAAAGTAAAGAAATGGCTAGTTAAAATAGAGACAAGGTGGGAAAGTGACAAGATTAAGAAAATGTCGAAGTCGTCCGGAGGGATTGAGTTAGCTATACCAGGGTGCTAAGTTAAGACATATCCATCATATAAAAAAAAACATTTACACAAAAAAGTTCACTACAGCCTATTTATTATGTACCCTGACTCAATCCACATGTATGGCGGGTCAATAGCGCATCCGACTTTAAAGCTCAATATCTCCTAAGTAACTTTTTGTGGATCGAGTCCTTTCTGTGTAACTACGTCCAGTTGGGATCAGCTAATAAGTGAATAATTCTGACAGGTCGACTGACGTGTCTCATAGTGTTGTATTGAAAACATTCGATTGCGTGAGGATCGATGTGTGTGTAGTGTTTCGATTGAAGTCGTCATAAATATGTTTTATCCCAACGGCGACCGTGATAGGCTACCGTAATACCGTAGAAACGTTCAATTTATCAAAATGGACTGGATGGTATATATGTATAGCTTTATACATATACTTACATTAAAATATCACAAACAATACACAACAAACCGCACCAAAAGCATCGACGAACGAAAATGTTGACTGATTGTTATATTGACGAGGCATAAAACAATGTCTGCCTTCTTTACTGACTGACAGTTATTTTCTTGCTTCACGTGCAAAACATTCATTTTTATTCTGCCACACTTACATTTCATTCAATAAGTACGTGTCCAAAATCGAAACGATACAACTTGATAAATCAACAAAAAAATCGCTCGTACTCATGTTATTTGTAGGTGTCTTTATTCTCACATCGCAGGGCAGTATTTTCAAAAAATACATATAATAAGTACCCCTCTGAAGGTTCAAATCAGAAATGAAGTGATCCGACGATGTCCAAAGTCATCATAGCTCATCGTTTCAGCAAGCTGAAGTGAAATGGCAGTGGGCCGGCCATATTAGCCGTAGAACCGATGACCGTTGGGGAAAACGAGTTCTCGAGTGGAGACCGCGTATCGACAAATGGAGTGTAGGACGCCCACAGGCAAGGGGGACTGATGATATACGCAAATGGCTGGCAGAAGCAAGATGCGAGAAGCCGAAAACAGATCACAGTGGCGTGCAATTAGAGAGGCCTATGGGCTGTCGATGATGGTTAGAAGAAATCTCGTACCTAAATAGAAGAAAAACCATACTTCATTATTGCAAAATTAAATCGAAATTTCCGTGACAACAATACCGATGTTACAACAACACCTATTAGAGACTGCATTATCAACTTTAAAAACTTATCAATAAAGTTGAAAATAAATTATATTAAACTTATAATCGATTGTTTCTGCAACAGTTGAACGATGTCAGGGTTATAGGGCTAGCATAGTGTGCTGAGGTTTCTCGTGATTACGTACCGGATTAATCACTACTACATAAAATAAGTTATGAACAGTGAAAAAACACTATGTCCAGAGAAACTGCATCAGTTCGGAAAGGGGCCTTGTGGAGAAGAGCTGACATGAATTTTCAATGGGGAACTTTGTTTGACTCAAACTTTATTTGGAAAGTACGACAGTATTGACAGTTCTCCGCCCGAAAACCTGTCAGAAAAACCCCAAAGAAAATTTCCCATTGTTTTTAAATTGATTTTTCATACATTTATAATCCGCACAGAAACAGTTTTTTAAGACACTCACTTAATTCATTTAAAATTTACCATATTATGAATTTATGTTTTTTGCTCTCGAATGATTAAACATATGAGATTTTATCATACAAAATAACCAATTAAAACGTACATTTGTATCTAATTAATTACATTAAAATATGCTAATTAACGGCTATGGGTTCACCACATCATTTGGCTTCAATATTATGTACGCTTGGTGAACCGTAGACATTTGCTTAGCAAGTGCCTCTGCCTATTCCGCTTCGGTTTATCATAATATAAACTGCATCAAAATAAGTTAGGCTTAAGAAATTGATACATGAAACAAAATGAGATCTCATAAATTCTCTTGTTTTAGTAAACATTTAGAGAGATAGACCTATTTTGTAATGCATCATTTGACTCAAGCAACATTGTCCATGCTTGGGCAAGCAAGGCTAAGTTTGCTGAAATCAGGAAAATGAAGGGTTTTCTTTTTCATGGCCAGTTTCAAATGAGTAGACGTGCTGTGATTGTGATCCTTAGACAATACAAGTTATTGTAAAATCAGCAACAATTTGTGACTCAGCGTATTAAGCTGTAATCGTGTGTTGGGACCTGAAAAAAAAACTATATAATTAAAAACTTTGAAAAACAACATATGAGTGAAGTAAGTAATTGAATTATCATTTCAATATGATTTTTTACTATGAAAACGTTGTGGTGTCGGCGAATAGAATACATGTGTCACTACCCCAGCCCAACTTCTCCCATTGTGGGGGTCGTAAGAGGCGACCAAAGAGCTCTCCAGAGGCCGGACAGCAGCGCTCTCTGTGAGTTAAACCACAACACCACTGCGATCGCCAACCCGCCTGCCGAACGTGCCGATTATTGACATTTCACCTCAAATGACGTAAAATCATTTGGGGAGGCCCTCGTCCAGCAGTGGACGTAATTCGGCTGTTAATGAAATGATGGTAAAGTGTTGAATTGAGCACTTTTCAGCTGTAAGTTCAGTGTGAATGAAGTAAGTATATTTTTTACCAATCATTTTGGACATTTCAGTTCTCCTATACAGAGTGTAAAATGACTCCGAGCAGTGGTCTTAGAAACGTTGCTGGGCTCGTCAATAGGTACTAATTTTACAAAAAAAATTGTCATCATACATTTTTGCCTCGGGAGATGACATTTCATATGGGGATTGATTTTTTTTTAGAGCATAATATGCGTATTTTAAGTATGTAGCCGTAGATACCACTTTTCCTGGAAGCGGGATTGTGGCTACTGCTTAGATTGCACGGAAAAGGAGCTTATGGATTCCTAACGGAACTCAAGGTATTAATGGACAAAAATTAAAAACTCGAAAATAATATTTTTTGTTATTTTCTGGACTAGGGGGTAGGGGATAATTGGAATTCTTCCGATACGGTTATAGGGCTTTTAAAAAAAATCTAACACACGGCGCAAAAATGCAATTAATTTGTGCACGTTGCAAAAATGGTACGCACATGTTTTTATTACAAACTAGTGGACGCCCCGCGATGTCATACAAACTATAGCACCCTCTATACTGCACTAAGTCCCATAGGAACGGGATAAAAAGCTCCTATGTTATTCTCCTGGTTCTAAGCTACGTCCCCACCAATTTTCTGCCTAATCGGTTGGAACGTTCTTGGTTATAAGTGTTGTAACAAAGCCGTCTTTGTTTTTATATAGATGCATGCCGGTTCAAAAAACTAATAATTTACTCATGACAAAAGCGTGCATCATATGTGCACCCACGTTCCCTTTTCCATCACACTTCTGTTAGTGGTGTAAATTAAAATGCAGAGAGCACTCTGAATTAGTTGTATTGTTTGGCCAATACGGGATTTTATTTGGGACAAACATTTGTTTTGCCATAGGAAGTCGCCTTTGCACCTCGTGTACTGGAAGAGATACAACTTTTAAACCTTCCCTGAACGTCCACGTTTAATTCAAGACCCGTTCTCGAGTTTTAGCGAGACTAACGAACATCATTTCATTTTCATATAATAGAGATTTGGGATAATAACAGCACCATTACAGTTTGTATCATTATCATCATCATCAGTGCTGCGCGGAAGCGCAGCAAAGTGTAATGGGCACATTTTCTTTGGCGTAGGGGTGGACATGTCCCCCTCTATGGGTTCCCGCCTTGTCGTGGCGAGGGGGCTTAGTACCCGGATAGTGCCACCCGGCCACACCGCCGTCTGCCCCGAGCCAGACTCCAACTGACTGATCACTTGGGCGGGTTCTGGCGCAATTCCTTCGGGTACTCCCGGGACCCGCCCTGCTCGCGACACGGAGGTCATCGTGGGTGTTTAGTCGGTAAGAGTCCGACATTACCCCGTTCTGCTATCTCCATTGCGGAGTGTCCCTGAGGATTCTCCCACGTAAAAAAAATAGGTGTGGACAATGTGCGCTTCTTATACATTTTTATGTTTTATTTTTTGTTACAATTGGGAACGATTGGTAGGAGCTCTATTTTTTTATAATTTTTTGTTTATTTATTTATTTATTTATTTATTCATAAATTGCACTCATGTTGTACATAGGGTCTTAATATGTGGTAACAATTAGGTATCAAACATGAACCCTGAAAGGGCGTTACAATATTTTGAGCTTGCGTAATAGTACGCCAATATAAAGTTAAATGTAATATTACACATTCATTATACTTACTATACTAACAATAATAGTCTTACTACCTATACTAATAACTAATAACTTCTTTTTTATATTAAACTTTAAATCTATATAATTTAAATGGCATAACAAAATAATATAGAATATAGGTTTATTAGGTAACAATACAAAGTATTCAGTCTTCTACCTGGATTTGACGAAGCCTACGCGCTGAAATAATTTATTGTTTTTAATAATATACATTAGCTTTATTTATTTATTTATTAAGGTTCACCAACAGCAATCACATTTATACATGCTATGTCTAAAAAGAAAAGAAGATATATTACTATTTTGTATACTACTTTCATACCTTAATGAAATGAAATAAGATAAGTAAAAATCCTGTTATTTGGACACTTCCTAGCATCTTATGGAGATCATTTAAGGGATTCGTATCTAAAAAGGAAAATTAACGGAATACTCATGGTACCACTTTGTTTTCCGTGTGTGTCTATATATATTAGTCAAAATCCGTTCGTAAATTTGTGTTGGACACAGGCAAAGAGTTGTTTCTAGGATATTCCGAACAAAATAATAATTTTAAGAGGCTTAATTATTGTTAATCATTTTAGATGATTTTGTCGTACGCTCGAAAGGCGAGCTCGCAGAGCAAATCTGGCTTTACTGTGTTTAACACAGCTGATAGTGACAAAAATCGTTTCACAAGTTTTGAAAGCCATGATTCTCCAAACCACAAATCTTGAATTGTTTATCTTGCACCTCTCTCATCTTGAAAGATCAACAGAGATAAAACTCTTCGCAATGAATTCGACAGATGATAAACTCTCCTATTAATATCAAAGCGAGAAACATGCCTATCGAGCTCCAACAGTTTCGTGTGTCGCAAATGACACGGCCCCAGTTTCTTGAACAGCGTAGCAAATATTTTCGATTACGATATTTGTAAGTATTCTTTACAAGTTTCGAAATTTCTCTCGCCTTTCGAGTTTCGCCCTTTCGGGTCGAGAATTGCTACCTGTCTAAATAAGGAATATTTTACAATAGAATACGTTGATCCACCGACTGAGTTATAAAAAGAATGCATAAGTAGCCTATCAGGAAGTAGGTATGTCGTAAAAGCCGTCCGTGGGATCTGGAGATTAATGTTAATTCCTTTTTGCGCTAAATGTGGCCATCCTTATGAGCATAGGGTTCTGTCCACTCCCCTTTGGGCGGTTAATTTTAAAGGTTCAGTTACCGCATTTGTTCGTACTTTCAGTTTATTTTCCACTAGCGACTCGATTTCTAATAAATTATGCCACTCGAGTCACCGTCTCGAGTGGAGACCGCGTCTCGACAAACGGACTATAGGACGCCCCCAGGCAAGGTGGACTGATGATATGCGCAAGATGACTGGTAAAAGTTGGATGCGCGAAGCCGAAAACAGATCACAGTGGCGTGCAATTGGAGAGGCCTATGTCCAGCAGTGGACGAATATGGGCTGATGATGATGATGATGACGATGCAAACACGTATATTTTTTTTCTCAAAATAATGTTTTATTTAACGAATAACTAAAGTTATTTATTGAATAAGCCGTGTGGTGACGGCGAATAGAATACATGTGTCACCACCCCAGCCGAACTTTTCCCGTCATGGGGGTCGTAAGAGACGACTAAGGGAGCTCTCCAGAGGACGGGCAGCGGCGCTCTCTGTGAGTTAAACCACAACACCACTGCGATCGCCAACCCGCCTGCAAAGCGTGGCGATTACTGGCATTTCACCCCAAATGACGGATCTCATTGGGGGAGGCCCTCGTCCAGCAGTGGACGTTATGTGGCTGATGATGATTCATTGAATAATTTACATACTGTTTTACCTTTTGTATTCATCAAATTAGTCGTGTTCAGTATTTACTTACAGTGGCTTACGTCGAGTTACCATGTTTTGTGTACTACCTATTTAACTTCTCTATTGGTAATACGCTACCGGTTCTAGGAAGCCTGTAATAAGTAAAAAATATTTAATTTACGTATGTTAATTATTATACGTATGTTAATTGTAAATGATTCATTACGATGCGAGAAGCCGAAAACAGATCACAGTGGCGTGCAATTGGAGAGGCCTATGTCCAGCAGTGGACAAGTATGGGCTGATGATGATGAATTCATTTACATGTTCAGTTCGTTGGAAAATGTTTATTTCCTCAGATTGATTGTTATTACTACTAATTGATTACATCTATTAAGTGATAGTACATTTTTTTGAGCAAATCATTTGCTGGTGATATGGTATATCGCTCATCTGTAGAATGGCATTGACTAATGTCACATCATTTTTTACTACTAACGAAAAAACCTTAGGGCTTACTAATAATGGCACAGTTGCTATTTCGAAGATACACAAAGCTCAAATTAACTTGTCAGTTGTATGTTAAATAAGGAATAACCACTTCTTGTAGACCTGTAATAACCGTTGTATAAGTGATAACGTATTTATTGCTAAGGGGGTTAGTGTGGTTAGGTGACAACGCGTTAAGGAGTTACAATGTCATGGACTTTGTCAAAATTGTGCGTTTTACATTGATATTAATTTTACATTACCACGATAACCCTGGGACCGCCGTGAGTGCAGAAGATGGTCCGTAAGCGCCTAGCGCGGCTGGGGCCGCCCTTGATGTAGTGGCTAAGGTCGTTCCGAGGGCCCCGGCAGTAACGCGCGAGTGGTCACCGTGGGGTTTTAGTGGGTGCGAGTCCCACATAACCCCGCCGCTGTCCCCGTTAGCGGTGGGGTATCCATAACGGATTTCCCCACGATAAAAAAGGTACTACTCAGCTGTAACCGCGACTGCATCCGCGTGGAATAATGTTTTTGGGTAACCACTCTTGATGTCTGATAAATTTGATATCTATCTGATATTATCTATCTATCGGAGTTGGAGTTGATTCACATATTATGTCTAACTTATCTTAGATTTATACAGGATTATATGCATGTATCACATACATACATACTCAATCTATAAAAAAATACACTTCACGCCTTTTAATCCCAAAGCGGGGTAGGTAGAGGCACTTACTTAATAAGCAAATGCCCACGGTTCACCAAGCGTATTTAACCCAACGCGGCAGGGGGTGAGCCCATCGCCGTTATAGGGTTCACACACCTTGTGGTGTGCGGGTTTCATCACGATGTTGTCCTTTACCGTACGAGTGTGGCGTTGCGTACGTAGGCTCTGAAAAAGAGTCCCATTGGTACACGTCCAGTAGCTGGACTCGAACTCGCGACCTCCCGGTTACAAGTCAAGTATACGACCTACTGGACTACAGACGATCCACTACATACTCAATCTATTAATCAATAAAAACGCATCAAAATACAGTTGAATATATTAAAAGATCTAAGCATACATAAAATAACAAAATAATATTTCAAAACAACATACACACATTGCCTTCATCCCAAAGTAGCTCTAGCACTTGGTGGTATTCAATTCAGACAACGAAATATACTTACTTAAATATATTTTTTTTTCTTGTAAATACATACTTATATAAAAGAAACACTCAGACGCATCCAACAAGTACTTGCTCGTCACCCAAATACCTGTCAGCGGTGGCAATCGAACCCACGACCTTGCGGAATAGAGGCAGACATGTTGACCACTACACCAACGGGCCCGTTAATCGTATACATATGAACAGACAGCAGCAGGCGACTTCGTTTTATACTATACAGGGAGTCACAAAGTCCTGCAGCGGGAATTGAAGGGCCTATAGCCTAAAATCCTTTATTAATGGAACAACATAGAGGAAATTAAGAATATCTTCATATAAAGGAATTAAACTACTTATCGAATTTCATGACCACTTGCTGTTTTCGATATCACTATAAAATGCTGCCCATCCCTTAAGTAAACAATGAAGGAATTGACTTTTGAAATATTAACCTAAGAACGACGATTACCAGCGACATCCACTTGTGAATATTGTATTATACGAGTAAATGATTCACATTCGATGAACTACATAGCAGCATCACACAAATATCTCAATAGATTCACAATAAAACTTAATCATATCAACATGTTTTGGTTGTAGATGGGTGACATGTAACCGTCAATCAGACGTCATAAACTAAACATAGATTGATTCACAGACAATCAGAAGATTGCCATTGAAAAAATTAAAGTTAAAAAATAACCTAAAGTATGGGCATTCCACACTTTGTCGCGAATAGACTAGAGATTAATGAGTAACATGTAGGTAGATATCAGAATGACGAACAGCATCAATATGACTTTTGACTCCGTGGAAGAATAATAATACTGAAATTTTCATTCTCTTAACTGGACTTATTGAAAATATAAGTATCTCATTTTGATTTAATAAACAGATCCTAAATATTCGTGTCTTGCTCTTTCATTTGATACCCCACATTCAACCCGCAAACTTTTGAGTGGGTGAACCGATTTCCACACAAACATAGCTAAGGACACTCGTTCGTAAAACAACTGTAATAGAAAAAAATCTAAATTGAATTCCGTTCATTCGTTCGGGAGCTATGATACCACAGACAGACAGACGGACACGTCAAACTTATAACACCCCTCTTTTTGCGTCGGGGGTTAAAAATACAAATGAACAATGTCCTTGGACTTTTGATATCTTCATTATCATCAGTCTAGGGGACCTCCCCCAATGATTTCCATATCATTCATTCAGCTTCGCTTGGCAGACGAGTTGGCTATCGCAGTAGTGTTGTGGTGTAACTCACAGAGAGCGCTGCTGCCCGTCCTCTGGAGAGCTCCCTCGGTCGTCTCGCCGCGACTTTTACGCCGGGATAAGTTGGGCTGGGGTGGTGACACATGTATTCTATTCGCCGTCACCACAAGGCCGTTGAAATCTTACCATTTGTACATTTTACAATTGCAGTATTATTTTAAAAAAATATGACTATAAACAAGCGTTGGACCATCATCCTGCCTGATGTTAAGCAGCGATGTGGTCTACAATGGAGTACACTTGTTGATAAGGAACCTATTCACCCGCGACTTGAAGACTTTTACAATGCACAATAACTACTCTAGTAGTATTTATTAAAGCGAGTGTCATCTTAATACATAAAAATCCAGTGTTTGTTGTTGGTGTAGTGGTCAGCATGTCCGCCTCTGCTCCGTAGGGTCGTGGGTTCGATTCCTTCGGTGATGAGCTTTTAAGTACTTGTTGGATGTGTCTGGGTGTTTTATTTATTTATATAAGTATGTATTGAAAAGAAAAAAAAGTATTTAAGTAAATATATCTCGTTGTCTGATTTCCATAACACAAGTGCTTTAGCTACTTAAGATGGGACGAAGGCAATGTGTGTGTTGTTGTAAAATATTTATTTATTTGATGTTTGTTCCCAATGAACTCTTCACCAAGGCTACCGATATTCACAAAAGTTGGCATTTATGTGTAACTAGTGGACGCCCCGCGATTTCATTCGCGTAGTTTCAGTATGTCGTTCAAACTATAACACCCTCTATATAGCGACGCGTCCCACAGGAACGGGATAAAAAGTATCCTATGTCCTTCTCCTGGTTCTAAGCTTCACCACCCCACCAATTTTCAACCAAATCGGTTCAGCCGTTCTTGAGTTATAAATAGTGTAACTAACACGAC
>SJJU01002254.1:0-41017 GCA_012932125.1 Conopomorpha cramerella | reverse complement strand
GGCATATGGAGAGAATGGATGAAAGTCGATTGACGAAAGAGATTTATATGGGTGATGTAATGGGCCGGGTGAGTAGAGGTCGCCCCAAAAGGACATATACAGACCAGATTGGTGATGTCCTGACCGAAGGTGGCGTGAAAAGTACTCGAAACCGAAGGTCATGTATGAAAAGATGCATGAATGTAGATGAAGCGAAAGGGATATGTCAGGACCGTGACAAATGGAGGTCTGTAGTCTCTGCCTACCCCTCTGGGAGACAGGCGTGAAGTGTATGTATGTATGTATGTATATACTTATATAAATAAAACACCCAGACACATCCAACAAGTGCTTAAAAGTTCATCACCTAAGCACCTGTCAGCGGTGGAAATCGAACCCACGACCCTACGGAGCAGAGGCAGACATGCTGACCACTACACCAACGGGCCCGCAAAGGTAGTTTTGTATTCTGTTGCAAAATCACTGTTCTGATGTATGTATCTAAGGCATGGTTATGGTGGGTGTGGTGTGAAGTACCCTAGGAAGCCGTAGACCAGGGTTACTCAAACTTATTACGCTCAAGCTCTTAGCCCTAATAAAATAAACGAACGAAGCGAACCCCACTTTGACAAACCCTGCCGTAGACGACTGTTTCTACATAGCCTATAGACAGGGGCGGTACGTCCATAGAAGCAAATAAGCTCTGCATACCCTGGCAAATTGACGTAGTTAGGTATCTATAACAATTAGCGTAGTTAAGTATCTATAACACATTTAGTCGTCGCATAGGTACTGTAAATGAGGCAATTTATTAATAACAGACTTTCGGTTATTTAAAATGTGTATCGAAAACACAAATTCGCTCTAGACCAATCAAAACACTAATCTCCCATTAATCTATTCTTCCGCGTGTCAACGAAAACATATTCGTGCAATGTTGCCTCATCGTTCCATCGATAGGTAACACAAATTTCGCCTCAACCAATCAAAACATAGTATTTAGCGCATCAACGAAAACAAATTCATGGGACGTTGCCGCTTCATTGCATCGTCTAGCCCGGGAAAGCTGCTAGACCTCAAGCTTCCTATTTTTTCTCTTTCTCTGTATACATCCCTTCCACCTCGGTCTATTAGCGCGGAGCGTTACTATGAAAAATATGGAGAAACTTACGCCACAGCGTAAGCGCAGCTTCTTCCGCGTTTTTTCATATATTATTGGAATAATAAGGGCTAGAATGCTATGACAGTGCGTAAATATGTGCGACAGAGAAAGAGTGTGTGTCGTGCATAGAAATAGAATGAAAGTCTCTTTCCCACACTTTGTTCGTCTTTAAGCGTAGCGAGCGGCGGGATTCTACGTCTATGGTGTCGTGCGTGTGTGTGAGCGAGCGAGAAAGGTGCCGGCCATGTTGACATATTGCAAGTATTGTTTATTTATATTGGAGTACGCATTGTTTTAGGTTATGTACGTTCATTCGCACCTTTATTAAATAGAATAATTATGTAAATTAGACAAAAATGGAGACTAAGGTGTGAAAATGATGTGTGTAAAAGTGTTTGTTAACAATTGTGGGTCGATTGTCTGAACTAAATATGAGTGAAAAGTGCAGAGTCGCGGACGAATTTCGCCGGGATTGTTTTTATTTGGAGCAAACACAAGGTATTATGAGGTAGTTTCTTTTTTTTTAGTGTATTTACTTAGTTAGGCAGAATAAGGTTATTATGTAGTGCTTTGGGAAGAGGAAGGGGACGTAACGTAATTAGATATTAATTTTGCTAAACTAGTGATTGATGTTGTGATCTTCTATTGAAATATTTTATAGTCTGGCACAAGATTGGTACCTACTTAAATGTTATTTTAGTGTCGTATGTACCTACTCATAGGAGACAGCTTACCCTGATGAAAATTTCACGGCCCGCCACTGCCTATAGAATGACTAGTTCAGGGACAACGTTAAGAATCGAAAAGAAATTGCTTCTTGAAAACATACCCTTCTTTTTTTTTAAAAGGAATTTTTTTTTCGTACATCGGCTGTCTATTAAAAAGTTCAACATTATTTTTCGTCTCTGGTCACTGACACCCATTAAAAGTAGTAGTGGGGTGTGTAAAAACGACGGCCTTTGGTTTCTTAGGGTATTTCCGTACAAATACATACGCTAGTCTGTGGATTTTGGCACAAAATGAATTTATTTGTTTTATTAAAATGTACGTATTTAATGATTCTATGAAAGTGCGTACTAGTTTTTTTATATTTGTAATTTAATTCACTGTATTATGTTTTGTTTACTGATAGATAATACTTTGGTATTAAGTCCAGCACAGTTTGTAATTTTAGAGAATTAACGTATTAAATAAAATGGTATGTTAATCCTATGATATGGGAATACAGCACTCTAAGGTTGAATAAAATATTTCCTCTTTGTAATACTGTATTATATTTATAATATAAGTATAAAATGACTTCACGTCAACATCCCCTAGAGACACATCTATACCGGATTAAATTAAATTAAATGTATTATAAGAAAACATTCTCATATTCCTTAGTAGAGATACAAAAAGAGAATCTGAGATCCTTTAATACAAAGAATAAAGAGAGTACCTACTGCTTAAGATTCCCATTGTGCCAAGTCTTGAGCAAACGCGTGACGTCGACAAAGTTAATTTCATATCGAAGGAAATCTTATTACGAAGGGATCATTCGCAACGATATTTCTCTGTGAGATATGAGATATTTCTCATATAAAGGAAAAATATACATGAAGCTTTGTTTTGTTAAGTAGGTGGGTACTTGACATGAGATGTATTGATTTTCAAATGTTGATACTATTACGAAAGAAACAATACTTTCGGTAATGTTTCATGATACCTAAAACATCAATATTATTCTACTATGTTTTAGAAACATCAAAAAAATATAGTTGCGTGGTAAGGGCGTAGTGTCTCCCTTTAGCACAATTCTCTGTTCAAATCGTGTTTGTGTAAAACGAAAAATACCTCAAACCGATATGTAAAATAGACAATGGTAAGATTAGAAAAAGCGATCGTATAGGACAGACCGAATCCTTCCAGATAACCTAGGCAAATAATGAGATACTCTCCTCAAGCAAAGTCAGACACTCAAGTAACGTTTGTTCCGCTCTAATCCTGTTTGTGTAAAAGAGATAAACTATGAATAATCGATACTCGAGTACTGATTATTGTTACACAATACTGGTGTTAGACAATAGAATGGGTCGGGCTGGAGCAAGCTATTGTGGAACCTGTGTCGTAGTGTTGTCCCGGTCAGCGTCAATCTTATGCCAAACATCTATCATATCTGTTTACTTCTCGTGTGCATTGTTATTATGTGTGGTATATTGCATGTTGATGATTTAAAAACGAACCTTTTGAATTCTATTAATATTACTTTCTGGATATTACTTATCTACTGTTAATGTTAATAGAGTGTATCAGCTGCCTTTCTTCCTGGCATGCCGTAGGAACCTATTTATCGCATCTGGAGATTTAGGTTTAATCAGGCTAGAGATTGTAATTGAAAGCCCACATTGATATTCTTAACTCCTTACTATGCTAAACGTGTCCGAAGGTTCCTTGTAATCCTACGGGTTCTGTCCACCATCTTTTTGGGGACTACGGAAATGTGTGTAAGTATGATACCTACTTGGGAAATATATATCTTGAACAGAATCTCGGAGAAAGACAAAGTAGGTTTAGCAATGTACTTTTCCAATGGAAAGAGCAGTTGCACTCGCGTTTTTAAAATAGGACAACCAGGAGAACGGCAAAACGTCATCCATACCAGGTGGATTTACCATTTACGCGAACCAAACGGTTTGCGTCTACTTTCATAGTACTAACCGCCAGGATGTGGAATGACTTGCCGGAGTCTGTGTTTCCTGCGCAGTACAGTCTTAAGGGCTTCAAGTCGCGGGTGAATAGGTACCTAATGAACCTAATGCGCCATCGTAGACCACATCACTGTTTAACACCAGGCAGGATGGTGGTCAAATTTTTATTAGTATAGTGTTAAAAAAAAAAACTCACCTAAGACCTCGAGATGCTGCGTGTGTTGCATGCTGTGGGTCTCGTTGCTGACGCGGCACGTGTAGTTGCCGGAGTCGTGGCGGGAGGCGCGCCGAGTGTACAGGGTTTGGTTCGCCGCCTCAGGGTACAGGATCAGGTTGGAGACACCAGCCGACCACGGGTACGCCACATCGTCTTTGAACCTGGGGGTAGAATGGTTGGATGTTATGAAAAAGAAATATTAAATAATAGATGACTTGAGATGATGCGATGTCCGCACTAGTAAAAACATTCTCTGAATAATCATCAGCTCATACTTGTCCACTGCTGGACATAGGCTTCTCCAATTGCACGCCACTGTGATCTGTTTTCGGCTTGTGTCTTCGCCCAATATATTATTATATATTCAATTTTATTTAATTATTTTAATCCTATAGTAGGGTAGTTAAATTCAGTTTCCTGAAGCGTATTTAACCCAATATGATTATCGCATCTATAATGTTTACAACTTTACACCACGTTAGGAATCCCGATTTTTTTCTTGAATGTTAGTGATGATATTTATGTGTAAACAATTTTACCTTTCCCATTTACTCGTAGCTTAGTTATCTATGCCCTCTATACATATATTCGTCTAATACATGGCGTTTGAGGTAACGAGCTTTTCGAGTATGTTTTGGGCGATTGTCACCAAATACTCTTGTAGCTTGTGCATATAAGGACCATTTTCCATAAAATAATTACCACGGAGCTCCTCCCTGTCGAATTTACGTACCTTAATACACATAATTTATGTATTGCTCATACTATCCTTGATAAAAATGTAGCATTGTATACATACAATGCTAACTACGCCTGTGATTTTTTCGACCACGGTCTAAAAATTTATACCAAAAAATTCTCCCATTTCCTCAGAAATTAATAAAGTTGTGTTGTAGCTTAAGTTACAAGAAGGTATACTAAGTGAAAAAAAGTCATTTCACCCCTTTAAACCCAAGCGGGGTAGGCAGAGGCACTTGCTAAGCAAAGAAGTACAAGAAATAAATCAGCAAACATCGTAGGAATACCAGAGTATCTCAAAGCGTTTTCATTACAGTTACTCGTTGGATTTTCTCCGTCAATAGAAGGTAGATTTATAAGCCGAAGATTTAAATGAAAAGTAATTGGAAAGCTTAAGAAAACCCTCAGACGCTGTTACATATTATGTGTATTATTTTACTTGAAAGCCGTTACATTTTGAAGAGCGAACCTTTTAGAGAGACGTGCTCAAATGAGTTTTCCAGGAAAGGCTCGGGATGAACGCTTCGACTCGCAATTCTCCGAAGCGAGATGCCGAAGTTAAATACAAATGGAATCAATAAGACAAACATGACGTCAAATAATACTGGCTTTTTTTTGCGTCTCTACTGTTAGATACATTCAGTACAGTCTGTTCGGTACTTGTATCTGTAATGGGAAGGTCGTTGGTTTAAGACCTGCTATACTAGGGGTGTCAATCATCTCCGATCTTTCTTATTGCCTATGTATTGTATGCTACGAAACGCTTGTACGGTGAAAGGTAAGGTATAAGCCGCATATCACAAGGTATGATAACCTTATAACGGCGGTGGGCTTACACCCTGTCAGTCCTGTCACGTTGGGTTAGATACTCATGGTAAACCGTAAACATTTTCCTCAGCAAATGCAGTATTTTTTAATATTATACGTTTGTGATTTTCGATTTGAGATAATTAAAATAGTTTATGTAGAGGTACATACGAGTATTACGTGTTTAGGCTAAGGTTGACATAAACATGGCCACGTTAGTTTCATGCCAGTGAAACACGGCAACTGCAAGATAAATAGTAGGTAAACTGTTGACCAAGTTGGATAAAACTTGTTTTTACTAATAGATGTTCTTTTCTGATGCTAGCGACCGTGTATAGAATTAGCTAGAAGGAAATTACTAGCAGCGGCGGTGGGTAATGGGGCGACGCCGCCCGGTCCACCCATCCATACTAATACTCTTAAGGTAGGAACACACTGCAGATAGACTAACGATATATCAGTTATTTAGTTTTATTAGTGGGATTAACATTATAGGTAGAATCTACACTAAATGTAGGTAGTGGTAGAGAGGTCTATAGATAGAGACTAAACTGCTAGAATTATCTATCTCTCTATATAATCAGCGTATTAATTTTGAGTTTACTAACAAATCAATAAGTTTGGAAAGGTTCTGACCAGTCGATTATATTTAAAACGTCGGAACATATCAAGCCAAGACTATGTCTTTAATAATAATATACTATATTAAGTTCGAATGGTAAAATTGACACAGTACGTTTAGTATAGACACGATTTGTCCCACGCATAACTGACCATCGATAATGATGACCATTTTATTACTTAAATCTTGAACGACCGTGTTACGACTCTCCACCTACTCAAAAATACGAAATTCTAAAACTTATTCGGGAAAGTTACGTGCTCAATCGAATATAGAGCTGAGCGAACTCTCCTTTTCCCTATGAAATCCGTTTTTGAATATCCCGTGTTTACGATACAAGTACTTCTAGTCTCTAAAAATATAATACTTATACCACAGAATGTGCTCCTCCCTTAATATCGCTGGCAGTAACCAAACTCGTGACACAATAGCCCAATCGCTATTTCTTGTGAAGGAACGCTTCGTAGCTTCGGAAAATTCCCCGAAATCGCGATCAATAGAATTTCCACCCGGCCCGGGGGCGATTCACGGTACTTTCATACCTCACGTCGATCACAAACCAAAGAGATTTGGTATAATGATTAAATACCGAATTAGCCTAGATATTTTATCCGATATGACCGAGACCTACGTTTTTTTCGACCAATACTAGGAACAACAATTATAGCCCGTACATAAAATAAACATTTGAATGTTTCAGCAAGGTCGCGACGATTACACAGAAAACAACGGTTATTGGTAGCTTTCCTTACAGTTGTCCGACTTTCGCTCTATTTTACAAACAAACTGCTCGTGGAAGTCAGGGATATTGATTCTCTCACCGAAGTCTTTGGTTGTTGACACTGTAACATAATATCCCGGGACGGTTCTCACACTGCCACCAAAAAACTAAGGCGTATATTTTGAAACATGAACCAAGCACAAGTTTCCCACTGCTGGGCAAAGCAGAATTTCCACTCTATTCTTTATTATTGGCCACCTCCTGCCACCCCGGTAAGTGTCGATCCACGTCCCGCCATCGGTGGACACCCAATTGGTCACGGCTTCCGCCCATCGATCGGGGTCCATTCGACTGACGTGGCCAGCCCAGTTCAAGTGAAACTTAGAAGCTTAGGGGGTCGACCAACATCTGTTATTTGGGTTTTGGAGCGCAGCGTGGTGTTCCAGATCGGTCCATCCTCCTGACACCAAGTATGCTGCGCACCACAGCCCGTTGACAAACGTTGACTTTGGATTTCTGAAGCCAGTCAGTGACCAGATTTGAGCGCCATAGGTTACGATAGGCAGGATACAGTTGTTGACGAACTTGCGCTTCTTTATGTGAAGCACTATTTAGGTAAGTTTTATGCTTTGTCTAGCTCTAATGGCAAGTTTCAAAAAGAAACAAATACTCCTGAAGCATAAAATATTAATTGATTCTTCTTTGACAATGATGTACGAAAAATGTGTACACAGAGGATTTGCCTAGGAAGCCTTATGAATAAAAGGCGTGAAGGGTGTTTGTACTTTTACATACAACAACACAGATAAAACAAACAGACGCGCACAACAACACACATTATTCCTAAAGAGAGAAACAAACATGGGACCACTCGTCGGACCACTCCTTCAATTTTATCGTGCGATGTAAAACCAAACATTTTTTAATACTATAAGTTAAATGTATATACCTATATTTTTACGAAAGCGTCCGAATATTAAAGCAAACTCAACGACTTCGCGTAACACAAAGCTTATTCTTTCAAAGCGGGGATGAATTGTTCAAAAAAATATAGTCACGAAAGGAAAAGGTGAAAAAAAGAAGAAGAATAATCGAAAACAAAAACTGATTTCGTGGAGAGACTATTAAATAATAACACGCTTGAAACGCAAAAGAATTTAGCTTGAATTCAAAAGTTAATCACTCAAAGGGCTCGCGAAAAAGGTTTCGTTCAGCATAATTAAGCCCTGTCTGCTTTTGTGGTGTCTTGAGGCTAAACGTAGAGCTAATATTAGTTGGGAACCCATAGCTCAGATATGAGGTCATCTCCCTGCCCACGCCCTGGGAACGGAGCCGTGTAAAATATTTTTTCGAAATAACTCCAACCGGTCTCTGAACCTACGACCTGCGCCGACGCAAATCATATCCAAACGTCCACCTATAACTGACGAACTCTGCAATCATGAACCCTTCCTCCCCCGTGAGCCTATCAGCACCGCCCTGTTGGTGTGTCCGCTCTGCATACTTACGACCCTGTATGTATTAAGGGCACACTCTTAAATAAAATACGTACCTATATATTCAAGAGTACAAAAACTCAAATTCGTTCACCTCGGTACAACCGGTGCCAACCATAATTATGCAATTTGTGATGAAAAAAGGTAATACAATGTTCCTTCTCCGAGACTGTTCTCCTTAATGATATAATATGTAGTAATGAGCTTCTCTGGACAACAAAGGGAATAACAATTGCAGAGTGTCATGTATGGGAATTACTAAGTACAACATTAAACATAATGTTATGTGTTTGTGCCTGGCTGGAAATAAAAAAGGAATGTTAGTTTATATTTTCAATACATAGGCGACGACGTAAGGGAAACATAGGCGTGCGGAAAACGCATCCTTATCCTTACGATTTGTCCAGCTTATTGTCAGGCTAATGAAAACTGGGATTATCACGCCTCGGAAAAGTTTTGTTAATTTCCCTGTGATTTTTTTATGTTCCTATGTTCGAGTGCAATGGTGTCAATGTTATCACAGAGACATAAAATACCAGTTAATAAGTGACATTTTTTTAATTAATTGATCTCAATGAATAACTCCTTTTCAACACGAAATGTTGGTGAAATGAATTTCATGTTGTTGTTTTAGTCAATTTATTTATTAGGTCATATCTGTAAACAAGCACATCCCGATACTTCCCGCATAAGCTCGTTAGCTATCCGGAATACACGGGGATAATAAATACGAATACGTGCTGTAGCTAAACAAATTAACAGAGAGCCGGATATGCAAGGTCGGAGGGAGCGACAACAGGGGCAGTGACAGTTATCCTTAAAAAAATAAAAGTATCAATTCACGTTAGAGTATTACTTAATACTTTTGTCTACACATTACTTGCAAGCACCCCGCGGGCTCTATGTAAAGTTGCTTGTTTATAACTAGATATTCTTACGATGATGTGTTTATTAGCTTCTAGAATATACTTGACAGCGTATAATTCTGTACTTCTATCCTTCTCTGGTGACATGTGAAACGAGTGAGATAGAACTACAATATCCTAATGTCTAAAGCTTTTAACCATCCAGATTAAATAGATTCCTAGCCATGAATCGCCTCATGGTTATGTATATATGTATATGGAGTTCATGGAATTGCAACGCGTGCATTGTTCAAAAGCTATTAATGAGAAAAAAAGCAATAAAATACCAACATGAAAAATCCGTTATTTCATTTACTTGGATGACGTATCGCCGATCATCGTTTATTTACATGCAACGTTTCGCATTTTAACATTGAAATAAAAAAAAAACCTATGAAACTCGTAATGTCAAAAATGTCAAATCCAGAAGATGCGAGGTAAAACACACATCACGAAACTTTTGTACAAGTCGCTTAAAAAACAGGCGATTGATTTTGCACACATTGAAATGCTTCAACCTACGTACATATGTATAGGTACATAACACATGGGTCCCGGGGGCTTTGTTAGTCGACGTCGGTGGCGGCGCAACGTTCCGGGAACCCAGCCGTCTGCATTACGCCTCACACAGTAATGACGGGAGGGCTCACGGCCCGGAGACATCTCGCAACGAGCTCACTCGCTGATGATACCTCTCCCTGCCGTGAATGTGTGCTGCTAACTGGCTAAATAACTTTTAACGATGTCGCAAAGTTGTGCTGTGTGTTTATATTATAACTAGTGGATTTCCTGCAACTTTGTTTACGGCTGAAATGTTGCTATCTGGTGGCAATTTACGGAACTATTTTTTTTTTGTAAAGCCCTGCGTAGATACATAAAGAATTCTTGGCCTAAATTCGTTCAAATCGATACGCCTATTTAAAAATGATGCGTACACAACGTATTTGTGCAAATGACGTCTTCTTTAATAGGTACTTACATAAAATCCTTGTTTCCTTTGGACCGATTGTTACGGAATTTTAGTGAATTTTGTGTCCATATCGGATAAATTTAAGATTCGGCGAACATCTTTAACTTTCTTTTCACATATCATTAGTACTGCTTGCCATACGCAGCATAATTATATGAAAGGAATGATTTGGCGATAGGCTGTTGCACGTCAATAACCGGACCGTGGCAGAATCATTGCCGGGTCAGCTAGTATCATTACATCGCCTTACGTCGCCTCCCGCTGTCTGTCCCTATGTATGCATAGATCTTTAAAACTACGCAACGGATTTTCATGCGGTTTTCTTAGTAAGTTTCTCGTAGAGTGATTCTTGAGGAAGGTTTACATATGTGTATAATACTTGCATATAAGCAAAACAACGTTTGCAGCGTCAGCTAGTTTAAATATAATTGTCAAAGCATTAGGATACACGAACCAGCTACCCTTGTCCAACAGACAGAAATTACCACTCGACCGTCAGACTTGAACAATTTGTGCAACATATCTGCTAGTTAATTAAATCACTGCGCGTTTTAGTCTGATTGTAGTACGCAAATCGAATAGGTAGGCATTTATTCCATTTCAGTCCGGTACATTTTCAATTATTCGCAAAATGGAAAACGAACATTCCAATTTACGAACGGTTTATTGATGTTCCAGTACAGACCGCTAATGGATATTTGTGACTACTAGGTACTAATATTGTGGCTTATTCGGAACACACGTAGCTTAAACCTGTAGCCTATGTAAAGTACCTAATCATTTAGGTTTTTAGAAAATATTACTTAACAAAAGCCCTACTTATTCTAATACTTCACGTAACAGTGAAACAATCCTGTATGAAAATAATGTTTCAGCAGGATATAAGTGGTACAAATATTTAGATAAATGTATTATTCTATTATTATTAGTTTTACGTGCACGTACAATGACTTCAAGTTCTGAAAATAATCGTCTTTTGTGAGTCAAGTCCAGTTTTTAAGGAATCGTATAATTTATTCATTGAAAAGCAAAAATAAAAACTACATCACCAAGTTGTAACTCATTTTCACTAATCTCTATATTGGATCCAAGTTATATTCTGCGTGGAAGCATATTATTTTAAATGTAGTCAAGTATACATTTCCAAATTCTTCACCAATCAAAAACATTTGACCTTTCAAAGGAAACAAACAGTTATTTAAAAAAAACAGCTCATTGTAATTGTAGTAACGAAAATACCTACACAAAAGATAAGCAATAATAATATCGCTTCTGATGCTAGCTATGTTTACATTACTAGGTAAACAGGTAGGTAAATTTTCTAGGAAACGGTGAAAAATATTACTGACGTATCATTATGTCCGACTCGTAGGCACGTATTCTATTTATACCTGTCAATCTACATGGTGTAATCATGATTTCACTGACTCATGTAGGTATCTTTATCAAATTAATATCGGGGAAATTCAATGGTATTAAGTTAGTATTGTGCAATCTGTTTAACAACGCTGAAATACATTGTGTGTGCTCTGTCATTAAAAGGCGTTAATATTTCTATGTCAAAAACAAAGTAAGCACTTCTGCTAACATATTCGGTGTTAGCCATTCATTTGTAGATTTGGAACAATATTTATTTAGATTTTAAGTAAATTACTTATTTGGACTGACAATTTATTTATTCAGTGTTCGAAGTAAACATCGTGGTGGGATGAGAGCAAAGGTTCTGCAAACAATCGACAAAGAGTCAGCCTCAGAGACTACGCTTGCGGGTTATATGCGGTCGATAAACGTTTTCATGGAAAACTGTGTAGTTGCATGTAGGTACCCCTATTCTCAGATAGATCGCGTAGGACCGGCGCATACTGGTTCCAAATCAAATGAAGAAAAATATGTTCAGACAAAAATTCCTAAGTTGAATATTTTGTTATTTGGAACCAATGAAAAATGATATTATATTATACCAAAATATCGTACCGCGCGTGGCCAAATGCATAATGTAAGTAACATACAATTATAGTCTAAAAAAGAATACAAAATAGGTGATCAATAATCTCTGAAGCACGTCGAACGAATCACAAATATTTTTTGAGAGGCATAATGTGCCATTGTGCATTAAAACTTAATCGTTTTCGTTTCCTTTCTATGTTCTATAATTATTTCAATTGCCGCACTTCCTGTACTAAAATTGAATTAAGTTTAAGGCAATTCTAAAATTTAAGCTGCAATTCATGAAAAACAGACGATTTCGTGACGTAAGACAAATTGAAGTTAAACGAAGATTTTCCACTCACCCCGCGTCATACTGAACAATAGTTTATCAAGTCTTGCGGTGACATCATAGCGCAAATTCACAGAAAAATACTTAACGAGTGAGGAAATGAGAGTCACGCACGTTTGCTCTTTGACACCCACTCACATACGTGAAAGAAAACAAATATTTCTCGCAGAAAAACCAATCTTATTTTCGTAGGTCAAATGCACACTGTCGCATATCACAATTTCAAGCAGGTGTCATTGTATTTTGTTTACTTGTGAATTTATGTATTATCGATACTTTGTGTTTTTAGTTAGTACGGACACATAAACCACTGACAATCAAAGGTTTTCCCGCTGTCTATGCCGAACGATAAATAAATGAAAGCAGTGATCACATGAATGAAACAAACAACAACGTTCAAGTGTGATATATTCATATGAAATAATTAAGGCGTCCAGTGAACGCACCGTTGGCTATGACTCGTTATTGTAGGTACTAGCTACGTAAAGTAACTGTTTCCAGTGGTTGCATGTTCTGAGTGGGTGTTCGCAGAAAACCTATACCGAGTCGACAACAACCGCGGCGATTTTAAATCGAACATTCAACATGGGAAAGCCATAAATTATATTTTGATCAAAACAAAATGTATTTCCGCCTCATTCGATTTCGCGGAAATGCGCGTGCGTGAGGACGGTTAATTTGTCTTCCGCTGAATCCATGCCGTGGTAACGGTACACCGGTGCATTATAAAAGGGATCGTATCGTAATTCCGCGTGTATTGGATGAACTCGGCCAGAGTAAATTGTTGACAAAGTGCTCTGTGGTGCATAATTAACATCGTATTTTACTGTTTATTGCACTGTGCCATTTACTGTTATTGAAGGGAAAGTATACTTTTCAACTACAATCCCAACTCATGGTGCATGCCTAAATGGCCATTTGGCAAAATGTATCTACTTAGAATTAGGTGTATGTGCGTAAATGTAACAGCATGCATTCCCGAGCTGGATAATAACTGGCAAGAGAGAGAGAGCTCACATCAATTGGAAACAGTTACTGCGGTTTAGTGTCCGCATCGTGGAACGTCGTTGGGGCGTTTAGAAAAAGCCGCAAATGGGCAAAAAGTTGTAAGTGCAAGCACTCGGGGATTGTCCGCCCGCGGCGCGGGTACCGCCGCGGAGTCGTCGACACCGTGTGAACATTCACTCACATATCACTACCAGATTAGGTCCCAAAGTAAGCTACCCTATGTTTGTGATGGCAAGTACCAACTAATAAACTTATCACACACAACAAATGACAAATTTTCCTAAAATTAAAACAATTTTCCTGGATTCTGGAGTCGAACAAGTAAGACGAGAAACCTAATCACTCGTTTAGTTCTGTCGTCAATGTTTAACATATTTATAAATAATTACACACTTCACGCTTTTTAATCCCAGAGCGGGGTAGGCAGAGGCACTTGCTAAGCAAATGCCCACGGTTCACCAAGCGTATTGGTGACGGGGTGAGCCCATCGCCGTTATAGGGTTCACACACCTTGTGGTGTGCGAGTTTCATGACGACGTTGTTCTTCACCGTACGAACGTTGCGTTGTGTACATAGTCTCTGATAAAGAGTCCCATTGGTACACGTCCAGAAGCCGTCCGTCTCGAACCCGCGACCTCCCGGTTACTAGTCAAGTATACCAGCTGGACCACAGACCCTCGCCAATAATAATAAGTGGGAGAAGTTTTCCAATTTGATGAATTCAATTGGATTTATTATAATCGAACATTTCAGTCTAACAAAATAATGGGTTCGGACCTACCCACCCACATAAATTACTTCTCATAACTATTACTTTGGTTTAAAGTCCACATCAAAGCGTCCTAAACTTTTTACTTTATTCCGACTGATGAATTCACTTCGAACTAAAAATTCAAAAAGTTTTTCGAATGAATCCTTGTTATTATGCATTTTTCTTTAGTGCCAGTCGTCATAAATGAAGTCAGTTTTTTTGGTAGTATACTAGAGTAGAGTGTAACTCGACTTGCGGTTCAAAGTAAAATTGTTTAGCACATTTTGTCCGCGGTAAATTGAATTAATGATGAATAATACCGAACGTCTTGTCATCCCGGCTCGGAGTCAGAGTTCTGGGAAGGTATCGGTGGGTTAGGCTATTAGATACGCTGCTGACTCGCAAACGGCTTTTCAATACCGTACATAATGTTCGTATGCACAAATATAATAGGTCCATTATCTGGTTACTACGTTACATCCAATTAAAATGATAAGTAAAACTTGAACGAAATAAATCAACTCCGGAACGGGTGGACCGATTTCGCTAATTCTTCCTTTGTTGTGGTTATTACTGACAGGAGAAGGTTCTTACGAAAGAAAAAATTACATCCACTGCTGGACACAGGCCACCCTAATTTTATATTCATATTAATAGTTAAGACAGGACAACGTCTGTCGAGTCCACTAGTCTATTTATTGTATAAAAATCAAAGCCACTTTTCATTGTCATTCCATAACTCCGGAACGGGTGGGCCGATTTAGCTAATTCTTTCGTTGTTGTGCTTATTAATGACATCAGAAGGTTCTTATGAAAGAAAAAAATGACATCTACTGCTGGGCATAGGCCACCCTGGAGGTTATACTAATAGTTAAGACAGGAAAACGTCTGTCGAGTCCACTAGTTCCAATTAAAATGTTACAATGCCGTTTAAATCATCGCCGTTTGTAATGTGGAACTACTGATAGATATTTTTAAACCTCTAAGATTTCTCACTTAGGTTACTTTTTTTCACACAATCAACAAGCATTTGGTCACCGTCCTGCCTGATGTTAACCAGCGATGCTGTGTACGATGGAGCACACTTGTTCATTAGGTACATCGAAATTTTAAGATAATTAACCAATGTCTTGTGGAACCTTAATATCCCTGAGGTTGCCACTTAGGCTATGAAAGAAATATAAATAATATGTTATGTGCGACCCAAACCAGCGTAGAATAAATAGAAGCAGCTCCTTTTTGTAAATATTAAATAAAGAAATGAATAAGAGGTTTGAAATAACAGTACTGATACAAACAATTAAAACAGAAAATTCTTAAAAGCTAAGCTAAAATTTGTCCAACGGTTATTGTAATTGTATAGGGATGGTGCTCTCTACATATAAGCAAAGATAATCAATTATTATCATATAGCAAGCAATAAAAAACAGTAGACAACTGACGTCGCCATTGAGAAACTACTGCGTTTAGCACACTTGGTCCCCTGACTTTTGATTTCAAGGAAAAATGAATCGAGCAATTTTTTGTGGTAGTAAATCCAAGAAGGCTCACCGTGAGGAACGAGGGCGCGGTATGAAGTTGTAACCGTTGCCTTGTACAGACAGGACACGTTCAACTTCATGTCACCAGTATTATCTGGTCGTCGGGACAGAAAAACGATGTAAACGGTTTGCGATGTTGCGCAGGCGCATGTTACTTCTAAACGAGAATGTCGCCCGCAAACCCGGAACACGACAGGTGGGACTGCTCCTGCGCTGATGGCATTCGAGCCCGTTGCAGTTTCATGGGAACAGAACTGCACTACATCTTCTAATGCTTTATAGCTACATATGTAACTGCTTGCATTTCTTGAAACTCGAAGCGGCACCTTATACGGAAGTTATGGCGAATGCAAGAGTATTAGGTCCGCGAACGGATCAACAGACCGTGATGGTGTTATTTTAAGTCATCAAGCCGGAAAATTGTCAACCATGATTGGATAACTCGAACTACAGTGTCATGTTTTTGAGGAAAAACAACTTACGATCGGAGATAATAGCCAATGACCAGAAGAAGAAACACCAATTTAGTTTATTAGTTGTCATGAATTCCTTTTCATCACAAAACGTTAATAGTGTGTGCTGTGTAGTGTAAAATGTTTCGCCTACCCAAAACGAGTTACTACCTTCATTTAATTAGTATTTTAATAAGTGACCGGAAGGGCCGGACGTTGGCACGTTGTAGTTGAGTTAGGCAGTAGGTGATGGACGGAAGCGAGCACTGGCAGGCGGAGCTCGCAAACATCGACGCATGTCTATCTGTAGGAGGGCCATCGGCCAACGCGCCTATTGAATTTCAATTGAGGTGAACGTATTCCTCAGAAATCAGATACGATAATTTCATTGCAAACAAATTCCAAAGTATGAGTTATTTATAAGACGTATTGTATTGTCCAGACAATGCAATTAAGTATTCGGTAGCCGATAGTACTTTCTTGGCACTCCGCAAAATTGCAAGTGCACGAGAATTTATTATTGCTTTTGGTCACGCGAAGAATACTAAAGTCTTCATGATCTGAACAGCGCTCGTGATCGAGCAGTTCGATTGCGCGAATTATTGAATATTCGGTTCTAAGAACGGAAATGCCCTTTTCGATATTCCCAGCGGGCACTCCGCCGCCGCCGAAATGGGCCGATCGAGTTTTGTTGGAACGAGCGGTCGTTGCAAGACAAGCGGACGTCGGCCGTCGACCATTAGTTACAATCGATCGAACAGACATTTTGCAACTACATTCGGGGATAGGAATACGATACACTGACTGCGCTCACCCACTGTAAGCAAGTACAGTACTATCCACAGCGGCTTCAGAACGTCCGATCTGTGTCAGTCGGTGTCCGGGCGCAGATAGCGCGCAGCTGGAAAGATCCAACACGGATTTCTGCGAATCGAACGATATCAATTACCGTAAATTGGTTTCACTACGTGCATTTGCGAAATTTCTGATTAAAATCGGGATGGCAGATATGTATTTGAAAGCGTAACACGAGTAGGCATGTGTGTACATACATAGCTATGCGCATTCGTACGTTTGGTATTTATCTACTTATTACCTTTAATGCATTCAAAAGCTTCAGTACCTACATTCATAGTCAATTCGCATTAAGAAGTCTATTGGAGACGTCATCGATAAATCGTGGGGAATGCAGGCTGCTGTAGGTAGAGGTGTGGTGGCGGCGGCGGGTGGAGCGTGCGGCGTCGCACGGACGCAGCATATTAACCTGCCCAGAGCATTGTTCCCAGCGAGATGCACGTGCGATAGAACCTTCATGCGACCGCACTCACCGCAACAACTACTGCCTGCCGCTTCAATATAAGCGATGTCTATTTTACTGGTGAATTCGAATTGCATAGCAACGCTGCATGATTGCGTGCATCGGTCGTGAAAAGGTCAAGCCCCGCGGGCAGGCGGCCGGCAGATCCTGCAGGCACGCAACCCATCTTCTCGCTAATCGGGCCCGGTATCGACAGGCGAACTCGCGCAATTAGGGCTCCAGTGGCGGCTAATTGTCGGTAGAGAGGGCACCGCACACATGCCGCATTATCCTGTTTTAATAAGTACACTCGCCCGCCGCCGCCGCTTTTTACTGGAAACCGGTCGGTTTGTCTTTGCCATGCGAAACAAAATGAGATACAATTTCGATTTAATTAGCTGTCCGCTCAATTACACATAATTTGGAAGAAATACCTGTTTGGATACAAACAAAGAGTTCATAAATGTACCTATATTGCTTTTGTAATGCAAGTTGTTGGTACGGTTGAGAAATTGTTTATCTGAGCCGAGGTTATTGAAGCTAAGCACCTGCGCTGGTCGAAGCTAATCTGTAGCTGACGTCAGCCTCTCGGTGAGTCACGGCGGCGGCGGTGGCAGCCAGGTCGCGGATTTCCCTGCGACTATCGCGCGACCGTCATTTACACCCGAGATAGATTATATTACAGCAATATTTGATTTCTAGTCATTAAGAACAAAAAACAGGGATTACCAGCTAAGGATTGTGTTTTGCAAATTGTTTTCAAAGGAAAATGACCGACTGCGTAACGAACCGAGTAATCTGAGATCAACATTAAACTTTATAACTACTACAGTGACTTTCACCGAGACTAATCCCGTCGTAGTGGCATTACATGGTAGGTAGTTAGAAATTTGTACAATACTTGTCACGGAGCGTTCTTTTTTTTGTAAATACTCGAAAACTGTTATTTCGAAGAAGTGTAAAAAGTGTAGGAAAAAACTTTGTGTGGCCAAGAATGAGACGTCATGATGCGACAACGCCGCGGAGGTCTCAGGCATGTTCCAATATTTGCTTTGGGAGCGGCGACGAGGCGATGTTGGCTGAATGTTAATTTTCACGATGGAGCCATCGGGCGACGCCGGCACGATGTGCCGACGCTCGTAACGAGCCCCGAGTCCACTTCTCGAAAGCCACGAGATCTGATGCGACGACACACTGGACCCTTCCATTAACGTCCTAAATTATACCCAACTACGTCATCAGACACCATTCTACAAAGGCATGTTATGGTTAAAAATGTTATTACGAAATTCATTCTATATTTTTTTAAGGTTTGTACCTAACCTAAATAAGGTCTGACGCCGTGAATCTGTAGCCTATTTATTCCCAAACCATTTCAAGTTAATCTTTTATTATTATTTTTAACAACTTAAGCCCAAAGCAACAACTTTTTTACGCTTGCCAAGACTGTATGAAACAACGAGGCTGAAATATTTGAATATCAATTCAATATAGGTACATCATATCGAGTTACGCGTGCGGCGAGGAATGCATACGCTGGTGGTCCTTGTGACTGGTGCTGGCTGCGGGCGACAGTCAAAGTAACAAAAACAAGCATGCAATAACAAACATATCAATTGATATTAATTATATACTAGTCTCAAAATACATATCATCTTGTTTAATTTTTTGTCTGACGTGTGTGCGGAAAAAAATGCTAAAATTAGCAAGACGTTTATAGACGAAATAAAAAGATAAGGAAATTCCATTAGTCTATAATTTCTAATTGGACACAAAGTGTACTGAAACACACACATAATATGAGTATAAGAGTGACTTTTGTCTTAAACTCAGAAGTTTTTTTCACATTTGACAGTTTTGTTGATAAGCTATTTCTCGTATACGAGTTTCCTTTTATACGTCGCCTTGGCGAGAAAACCCGCAGGGCACAGTTAGTGATACATAATACATTTGTGACAAATTAAACACAAAACCAATACAAACAACGGGCATGTGGTGTGTCAACAAAAGTTCTATGTTTGAAGAACGCTACTTGGTAGGACTATGTCAAGAGGTCCCTCGTGTGAACCTATGGGGATGGGAAGGTGGCCTGTCACGGTACACTGCCATTTCCGGTCGAATTCATTACCTTATGGTCTACAAATAATGACCCTGTGACCACGAGCGTCGTCAACGAGTCATTACTTACTTTTCCTCAGTGCCAAGGACATAAAGGACAGTTGTAAATTGTCACCTAAGACAGTCGAAATAATCTCGATACATAGTTTCATAAGAAGTTAAAACGTTGACTAATTAGTTGAGCTATATCAACTTAAGATCAGTTTGTCTGTATTTGACGTACATTTCACCAGCATTTAAGACCTTCATTTGCGGTCCACTAGCGCTGTTCTAACTTTATGAATACCACAGTAAGTTTTTAATGCTTAATGATATAAATAGAGTAGAGTGCTAAGGTAAGGTATACATGTAGCCGACCGCTTTTCACTGTGAAGTGATCGGTGATACAGATATATGTGACAAAAGAGACAAACGTCTCGGAAACAAGAGGCTGCCAGGTAAGATTGTTATGACGATAAACTCATTTCTGTGGCATCCAGCCGAAAGAATGTGAGAACGGTGCCCAAGGCTGTCCCATCGGAGTCCCGACGAACAATCGTGCGGGAACCATGAATGAAATTATCCGACGTTTTGTAAAACTAGAATTCTCTACATATTTTGACAAGATCGCCAACGAAGCGTGATTCCGGGTTCGACGAAATTAACATCGCAACGCTATCGGCTTAGGGTTCCGCACTCACGATCATTAAGGCGCATAGTCATGGGACCTGACCTCACTATTAGACCAGCTGTGACTAGGCATAGGCCTCCGCGAGCCCCATCTTTACAGCATATAAAAAAGTAATCAAGAACTTTTAAAGTGGAAGGCGCAAATTTATTTATTTTCTACGAAAACGTTGAAAGAAAGTGTAACCTTGGCTCTTGGGTAGGTTATTTTTTTAAACAAAATGTGAAGTGCTGTATAAGTAGCATGACGAGTGTTGCGCAAACAGTCCCTTTAAATCGACTCACAGCCGTGACAATACAATTTAATTTGAAGATCCCTTTTAACGGCGAACACCTCCGTGGCCGTCCATTGGTAACAACTAGTGTGAAAAATGGTAACAAAAAATGTACACAAAAGAATGCTATTCTGTATTTGTATTAAAAGAAAAAATAGTAGCAAGCCGCCCAGAAAGATCAATACGGGAGATAAGTAAACGGTCCATTGTACGAGACGGATGGAGCTGTGCTGCTCGGCTATAAAGCCCTTATGACCTCACGCATCCATCCAGCATGAAAAAAAACAAAACATACACCTACGTCATATTAAAATTCAAAACTCGATTCCGATGAAAATATCAAATTCCAACCTACTATGGGATGTTAAACTCATTAACATTCGCGAGGATACGAGACAAACATTTTGTGGATGGACCCTAATCAACTTGACTATAATTTGCATTCGGGACAGATCGTTGTCAGATCTTGCGGCCATGATAGTGTTCTGTTTGAGAATGAGCCGAACTGAAGTCGCTCAGCGGAAGACAATGCGAAACAAAACGAAGAACCTCTGTATGTCCAGCATCGACTATGATATCATTCCGAATCCGATCACAAGAAAATAATAATGGGCTAAACAAACCCCAAACGGCTTTAAACGTGTCGAGACAAGTTGTCTCTTGTTTTTTTTTCACTCTTTTGTGGCTTTGTAAATTGATAACTAAGGATGTCGGGGATTGTGTTGTGTAATTTTTATGAGCTTCTCATTATAGGACCCTCGTCGGGGCGCCCACTGAGATTGAGATCACACGTTTTTGATGCTTCTATTGAATGACTTTAACCAATTGACTTTTGACTATAACGATGTGTGGCAATAAAAAATAGGTCGTAAAACCTCCTTGTTACATCTTCAAAAGTAACATTAACAACCAGAGACCTACCTGACTCGTACATATGTACCAACTAAATAAAGCAATTACGTTAAAAATGTATTTACTAACTCAACTAACCTATTCGTGGAAAATTACAAAACAAAACAAACACGAATGCATTTGTCATGTGACCTTGCTGCAGAAGCACTAACATTTTAGTCCAGTTCGCAATGCGCAAGCGCATTTTACAAGCCTATAAGTACCCGCGCCGTTTCCCGTGTTAGTTTCCCACAGTTGAGAAGGCTGTGGAGTGTGCGACGACGACGGCGAGCGGCGGCGAGGGACAAAAGCTGCGCTTCCCAGAATAGCGACAATGGCCGCGCGGTGTGGTTCGCGTCGCACCACAGGTAGAGCCCAGCACCAACGGGACATAGGTACCCGATTTCATCACACATAAATCAAAACGGTAATCTTTGGAAAATAAAGCAATCAAACAACGCACACCCGGTAATAACTGACAATAAGACAATATTGCATGTAATAGTGCAATTGCGAGGCAATCTCAGTTCCACACGCCCGACGTCGTCGCAGCGATTATCTACCACACAACATCGCAAGAAAGGCGAACCATGCCGTCGACCGACCACGACGCCGACCACGACGACGCGACGACGGGAAATTGTACTGCGAATCGCAGTTTCATAAAAGAAAGTTTAATGCTCACTTGTGTGTGAAAGAGATATAGGCAGTCGGCATTGATGGATGTAAACACGACATATGCCGCAATAAAACCTTACAAAACAAAAATATGTCATTAAGGGTATATTATATGCAGGTGGCGGCCGCGCTGCGGTTGTAACGAACAACTGTTTGCAATAGCTGGGAAAAAAAGTGTAGAAGTACATTCTGAATCGTTTTTGCGAAGCGGACTCGCCAAGTAAAAGTAAAAGTAGGATAATAAAATAAATAGGCCCGTGAAGTGAAGCCGCCGCCGCCCGCGGACCGGTGAGCCTTTGTGCCCGGCGGCACATGGTTTACGACCTCAGAACCAGCGTTTCAAACGACCCTGTTCCGCTTGTCTCACTAGGGCCACTGAACGTTGTAATACCTCAACAACTTCCACCTAATTGATACCCTTTTGTTTACAGCAAATAAATAACAATGCTCGCAACATTCAATCAGTTCAACTGCTCACTTCGCATTTTCTAAGCTCTGGGCGAAATATCATGATACAAACACTTTGCCGAGTAATGGCACAGATATGGCAACACGATAGTAATGGTTCGTGGGCATAATTGTAGAGGCGAACACACTCCGAGAATTTCTCTCCATGTGAGCAACCTGACTTGCTATGTTTTTTTCGCAGCATTCTACAAACCCGTACATTACATTGCGAGGGTAATCACTATCCTCGGTGAGAATCCAACAGCAAAGGCTGTTAGATTCTATGAAAACCAGTATTTTGTGGCGAGAAAAGAGTATAACGACTACACACATAATATTGTGTTACGTTTCGTTCGAAGCAATGCGCGTGTACGACGATTCACAGAAACGTATGAAACAGCGACAATAAACATAATGTTTTGTCCCTTCTAATAGCTCGGCGGAATGTCTTATCGACATGCGACATCTTCATTCTCACCTATTTTTCTGTTCAAGAGTTAATTAATATTTAAATAAGTGTGACAGCGGCGGCGTCAATGCAGATAGATACAGTGAGTAGAGTAGACAGCCTTAATGCGTATAGCATAAGAACCCTTTTTATGTTTGACGAGCTGTGCTAAAGTACATACTCAATGTGAAACATGCAATTGACAGTCAGATGATTCCATCAGATAAGGACAACAAAGGCACAGAAACAACAATGAAAATTACAAGTTTCTTCGGGAAATCTTTCGTTTTACTGGTGCAGTTTGGAAGTTAGAGAAAAAAAAACCTGAATGACATCATCTTGACACAGGAGACGTTCCGAGGAGTGTTATACTTGTGAGTCACACACGTGAAATCAATACCACGAACTAAGTTCCAGCATACTAGATCTAATATTACATTCTGAAATAGTTTGACGTTGTAGTTTACTGTTGGCTTGTAACACGCCGCGCCGCTATAACGAGTTGCTTTTCGCATTTTTTACTTTGTTTATCCGAAAATTTCTCTTCCTAAAGCTTTGGTATACGTGCTTACCGCAATTACCGATATATGTAAAAGCTTTTAATGTAAACCATGCCACGGATTAATAAGTTTTATATCATCATTATTTATTTCGTATTTTACACAACATTTACGCATGTACAATTAAGAGCTATCAGTGTATGCATTACCACAAAGTATTAATTAAAATAAATGATGCACATCATTCCGAAATCAAGTAGGTTAGGTATATATCTATTCGATTCTACGAAATTAAATTTAATACTTTATCGAAAACCAACTACATATACTATTGACATACTGGCAGCAAAAAAAATATTTAAAAACAAAAGTATGTTAAAACTGGAAGATGAATGTTACAGCGAATCGCGGTCGATCAACCTACACAATTATAAGAGAAAGTTTTTACCAGTAAATTACATTAAGACATTCTGAGACCTTATTTTGAAATCGTGCATTTTATGCGCCATGCCAACATTGTATGTAACCACTTATCTCCTTTTATAATTATTTCGGTAGGTAACACATGTTTGCATCACTGAAAAAGCATTTGCGAGTTCTTCGACTCATATCGGCGATACGGAATCATTTATGATGATGACTCAATTTTTTATCGCCTTTAGTAATACAAGATGGAATACCCGCAGCGCTCGTTTTATTACTGTATATAGATCTTTCTTAGGCATTGCGTCATTATTGTAAGCATCGGACAAGATTAGGCAGTTTTTTTTTCATTGTTTGTCTAGTATTTCCTGTCACATTTTATCTCTATGGAGTAAAAATGAAGCGCAAAATAAACTGTTGCTAGCTAGGTTGATCAAATAGGTTTTATGTTATGCTTAACCCTTTCGGGGACACATCCGGTCTGACGACGTGATAACAGTAAAATCTCTATTGTCTTAATTCGAGTGTCCATGAAAGTGTTAAAGGATCAGGACGAAGGAGTTTCATTAAAATTGCGAAAGTGATGCAACTACTTTATTCTATGTTCTTTCGTTTTCGGACTCCCTCTTTTGTTGGAGTTTTTTTAAAGAAAACTCCTCATTAGAGCAAGACACAATTATGTTACTAGGAGATCTGTGCTTGAGGGATAACTCCCCTCCTCTTGAGAATACGGGCCTTACATTGCCAGAGGAATGAATCTTCATTAAGATATCTTGTCAAACCTGTATTTGTCCCTTTCTTGATTTGTGTGAGTTGCTTTGTTTATACCTACCTTGTACTGTGATATATTATCAGGTATATGGGTGCCAAAAGATCCTAATCGCATTGTGGGTATTTTTAAAACTGCCGGGTTGTCAATATTTTCATACGCCAGTCAAACTGTATGGGTTGACATGTTTAATGGTGCTGAGCTCGTAACAAGACATCGAACCTTCGCCGTTTTCTATTTGTCGAATTAGAGAACAACGCTAAAATGTTCTTGATTTTCCTTGTGAGATGAACGTTCGTAATAATGCTGATTAATGTATAGTTTTAAAAAACACACAAATGAGCGAGCCCAAAGAGTTGCATATCTTCTCATTCTCTCATCTCATCAATACCTACATATTATCTTTGACAGATATTTACTTTTTTTTAAACTCCTCATTGCAAGTGAATGCTATCTATCAGTACCTTAAAACAAAATTGAAAGGCTTCGATAGTGTTGTTGCTCTTGTCCTTGACTGTACGAGCCTCGAGTGTACCTACTAACCCTACCTACATACAAACATACAATAACAAAATGACACATGACATAGCATAATTAAAAACACAACAAAGCGCAAAACTGGCTATGTAAATACATTACAGTGGTTACCTTTATAGTACTGTCAGGATCGCGTAATAAAAGAATAACCAGTCTAACGTGATCCCTGATCTCCTATATTCTCCTTTTTATGCCGATATTTATGACGGCTGGTTTGTACACAGTAGTTTATTCACCGATTATGGAACGTAGCCGGCTTAGTTCTAAGAAATGGTGATTGCGCCTCGTTGCACCGCGCGCTCGTATCTACTTACATTACTAGGTTCTTAACAACACTCGGGTGTCATTAAATTCTACCATCTCTAAATCTTGTCCTCGGGCTGTGAGGAGTACAAGTCGTACAAACTATTTTGAAGTTACAATGTTGCATGAGTACTTAGATCTTTTAAATCGATGTAATTTCCGAATTCTCAAACGCTTTGTGCAATGCGTAAAATGCCGTTTATAACCCTAAAGCAAATCCCATAGAGAAAGATAGAAAATAGGAAAATAAGATAAGCAAATGTCGATGGATTACCACTGGCGGAGGTATTTGCTAAACAAATGCCCACGTTTTAACTAAGATGCGTATTTAATCCTTTATTATTATTAGCACACCGATCATGCTGAAAAGGACGAGCCTGTCCATTAGCCTACATTAATTGCGTAGAACACATAGATTCTGAAAAAGAGACCCACTAGACCACCTCAAGTATGACCTCCTAATGGCAAGTTCAAGTATCTTACTGCTACTAGTGAGTACTAAACTAAAAAAGATGTCTCATTTGGAATGATATGTCAAACACGAATCAATTATCAATACAATCAAACAATTCAACGATATGGGCGAACCAGTGTCATCATACGCAATATTGATGTTATAATACTTAATGTAATAAAACATACACGGACACAATTTTGTTAATTGTTTCATTAGGGACATGCCACCAAACGTTACTAATTATTTAAACTATGACTATAATACTAGTTTCAATATTTGTTAAATTTTCCTTTAAAATATTTATAATGTGCCAGGTAGATGCTGCCGGGGCATGTTTGCGATTATCGTGCCTATAACGTAACCAAAGTCAACGGGTCGGCGGATTTGGTGTGCTGAGGCCTTTAAATTGCTCCTCCAATTTATTATTAGAAATGATTACTTGATGACGCCCCGTGATTTCAGTCGCGTAGTTTCGACTATTAATAAATTAGTATTAATAAAAAATACTACCACCAAAATTAACGTTTTTCTCATATGAACTTCTACCACGCTTTACCCCCTTCGGGATGAATTTAATAAAATACTTTCTTATCTCACGTAAACATCATAACAAGAACCCCTGTGCAAAATGTTAGATGTCTAGCGTCAAGGGTTTGGGTTGGTCAGTCAGTGATGGATAAATCAGTCAGAACTTTTGAGTTCTATATATATCGATTACTGATAATTGAGGTAGGCACTGTTCAGTGAAGAGAATGTTAGATCACCTAGAGTAACCTTAAGATATGATGATGCTGAGAGTTGTAAAACTAGTACCTAAGCTATTAATCGCCAAGGACATTCCCTTCGCTTCGTAATTCACTGAGTAAGATCTAAAGGTTTTGCCCTTATTGAATTTATATTACTCGTGAAACTGTCGTCAATTAAGCTACTGTTCATTACGATTCTGGATGTTTCAGGAATATTGCTGTGAAAAGTAATTATTATTTTCGTTACATTTTTTGTAGAATCGTTAAATTATTAATGCGAACGTGACTCTTCACGAACTGGTAAATTAAAAATTCTGTAAAGAACTTTGAATGAAATGTTGATTTAAATGGAATAATTTTTCGCTAAATTATATGTTTCGATAACTAATTGCACTGGCTATCAAATACTAGTCCACTTGAATTTGTTTACCTTAATATGAAACACAAGTATTGCAAACAAATACGACAATATAAATAAACTAAAAACTAAGCTAAATAAACAACTTCGGCCTCATTAGATAATAGCAATTTAATTTTCAATTTATATTAGTTATTTTAATGAAGATTACTGTACAAATAAAAAAGTTTACGTACCTACACAGGGAACCCTCATATAAAGGCTCATCTACACCGAACGCCGGTCATGTGCGGTCCACAAAGCAAGCAAGTAAATTTAAGTATAGTTCGCTCAAACTGCTCACCGGTACAGTTCCAGTACATCGTTGAGTCACTCTGACGCGTTTTGTGTGGAAAGCCCTTTAACCGAACAAACCGTTACGGTATTGGATTAGTACAAATAGATTACAGAGGAGTGCGCTCTGTTGAGATCCAACCAAAGAGGTTTATGCCAGTTACTGCTTTATAGCGTAATGAGTAAATTACTTGGAATCTTCGAATTCCTAAAGTGAAATAACAAACGGCTTGGCATGCTTGCAGTGAAGGGCTGAATGTAGCAGTAAATGTAACAAAGTTTTCCTAGAAATGGCAAGTTGGTGCGACAGCGGGTACAGGCGGTGGCGGCCGAGGCAGTGGGTCAGGTCACGCTCGACTACCCAGCAAAACGCACAGCATACAAGATACTCATACAAAAGTACCCAAACCGCAGCTCAAGATACGCTGGTGCAAGCATACTATTTGATTTCACAACGCACGCTATACCACTAGGTACACGTTTTACCTAATAAAGTTTCCACTTTTCCAAGATATCCATCGATTTTTCGAGTTCCGCAAATGTTCGAATGAATTGTATATGGCTTTTTCGTGGTAAATGGTAAATTATTGTGTTTGTGGAAATGAAGGTAGTTGCTGGGTGCCTTTTAAAAAAATAATAAAGATTTTTATGCAATTTAAATTAAACAAAGAATACTTTAAATGCCGTTTCATTATAAGTTTTATTATTAAAAGGACTTATGGTGGTAGGCACTAGGCAGTTTTGTCTGCAATGGTCACTTGCTGTCGAAAAGGATAGGTGTTGCGGTTTATTTTTTTTTCAATATGAAGGTAAGAATATTTCAATTGAATATGTAATCAACAAGATATTTACCAACAATAGCGTGTCTCGTGGGACAACGGCAACTGCAGGAGCTACAATAGCGCCCCATAATGCCGATTATCATGTTTTCGCACAATGGCCGTGATTCCTGGAATCTTTGCCATTCGCCTTCTGCGCTTGCGCACACCTGCCTAGCGCCTATCGACTGCTGCGGGAGCGTAGCAACCCACAGATGTTTGTTTGACTTAGAGCACCAGCATGATTCATGCTTCCCCGATATTTGCAGCTATCGGCAACACATCAAACTTCAAAGATAAGATTATATAGACCTATATAATTCGCTGTACTGTTGTTCTGACTGATCTCAATTCTAGGAATAACCCAATTCGTTTGTAGGCCACTGTTTAATTTAAATGGGCACAACTGTTTAAGAGTTTGGACCAGGCTTGCATAGACTACTTTGTCCCTTTCTATTATTTTACTGTGACGTACAATTGTGGCGTAATCGGAAGATCGCGTTCAAAAATTTTATTACAATCATTTTCCTCTCCTCCGTATAGTAAAATCGATAGCAATCACGTAAGTATCAGGGTCGTAGGTTATATTTACTTTACTAGGTATGTACAGAGTTACGTCACGAATATATTAAGAGGAATGGTTCAGCGTGTTTGCAATTCGAAGGTTTATTATATGACTGCAGCATTTAGGAACTATTTATTGACCTTATTTATAAAACACAGGATATATTTCAGTGGCGTGCACTGGCTTTTACGACAAGGTAGGCAGTAATCGCCAAGGATTGACACCTATGTATAGGTAACTTGTCTTCACGAAACACAGGTACCTACCTATCTACTCGCCCACAAAACTCAGGACCTTCGTTAGCCTATGTCGTGAGTACAACAAAAAAGGATCTAGCAATAACTCTATTATTAGGTCGGGTAACCATAATACTAAGGTAGGCAGTGTCTTTTTGCCTGTATGATGTGCACGCCACTGATATATTTAGTCCTGGGTAGAACTGACATTTACTAGCTATAAATTATAGGGTCGTATCATAACATGTAAGATTTAAATAACGACCGGGATGGACCAGTAGTCAGAACTCCTAACTCAAGGACGACGATCGCGGATTAGATTCACGTTTCCGTTCAGTACTGAATGACCCGAGTATTTAATTTGAAATAAGGTAAAAAAATTTGGTAGTAGCACTTCATTGCATTTCGACAACAAAAGGATTGCAGTTGAACAGCTATTGCAATAGAATTTTTGGCCCTAAGATGTTAGATGTACGTCACGTCTTATCGCACGAATCTTTCCGCTTGTACTACGACTTCGACTGCAGGACATCTATTTCGATTACACAACCATACTTACTGTATACATTACCGTTGATCTACGTTATTTTTATATCCTATATGTGGAATACAGTCATTACGGCGATCACTAGATACACAACGTACCGGCTTAATTATACCTACATGTTACGTTATGTATATGTGTAATAATAATACGCTACACGATTGATTTCCCTCTTCATGGTAAGTAGCTTTGCCTTCCATAATACTTTTCATATAACGTATGTTTCATATATTCTACATAGTAATAAAAAAGAGCATCGTAAATTCAGATTTCTGCGCGAATTGAAAAGATTCCTGTAAGATACCTATTGATTTTTTTCGGAATGGTCTTTATGCGATTTTGTTATTACTTCCTTTGCATCAGTATTATCTTGTATTTCTTTGATGTTGGCAGTAAGTAAGTATATTTATTTGAAAGACAATACTCAACTACTGTTGCCGCAGCATTGTATCTACTAAACCAAAACGGTTCACTTATATATATATATAGTTATAGTTTTATTGGTAAACTGGAGGTTGAGAAGCTACCTTTAAAATTGAGGAGACAGCTACCACGGTCGTGTGAAAAATACGGACAGGGATGAACAGCAGAAACAGAGCAAGATCTATTTCGTAAGAAAAATCTGACTTACCATTCAATACTTCGGTATCCTTTTCCACAGCAGTGTATGCTCTTGAACTTTTCCTCGAAGGCATATTCGTAGAAGACCGGCTCCTTGGTGAATCGGAGGCCTGACGAATTAGTGTCCAACGTATGAGAAGAGCAGTAATTCCCTGCGCTGGCTGAGGCGGCCGACAGCGCAGCTGCCGACGTCATCAGCAGTAACCACATCTGCAACAATGCAAGAGTTTAGAGCTGGAAGAGTATTTTTTTTTGTATTGGTGTTAACCTAAAAATAATGACACCATTATAGTCCTCTCCTAACGTGGACAGGCGACTTGAAGGGAATTATCGATCTCACTGGAGATATATGTGAAAGATGCTGCCGAAAATGATGTGAAATAGGCGAAAGAGGCCAGGCCACCATCGTGACAAGAGGCCCATGATCTCTGCTTACCTCTCTGAGAAACAGACGTGACATATATGTATGACTGTATATTTATAGAGCTAGGTCAAGAAGTAGACTTCACTCTATATGATGAGTTCAGTTGTATTACATCCACAGGTATAAAAAGGGACTCAAGGATTTTAGTGAAAGGGATTAGTGGACTTACAGATCAAGAGTAATTACGTAGTCAAGTTCCTAGGGGACTTAGATGAAAGTTTATGAAATAGGTTATTAAAGAGATTAACCAACAGTAGACGTCCCGTAGCTAATACGATAATTAGTTCAGGGCTGTGTTTCTTCCTCGGGTACAAAAAAGGACGATGATTTTAGGTTGGGACGGGGATTGTTGAGCAAAAGTCCAGCCACTATACTTCTGTAACTTAATGAATCTATATCAACAACAAATTGCCAGGCTTACGTATGCCTTAGAGCTTCTAAAGGTTATTACGTAGTCAGAAGTTCTGGGAACTTTGAGGAGAGTTTATGAAATAGTTTGCCAAAGAGGTTAATCCGTCACTGAGCCTTTTGTTATAAATGGAATAGTCAAAATTCATTAATTCTGACCGCTATAGTTGTTACTAAATTGAATGTAAAGTGTTCCAAACTGCCACCGATATTCAAGTTCAGTTATTGAGTGAATAATGTGCCGAAACCTACACTAGCATATCATTCATAATATTATCACTAATTAGGTATCGTGATCGAACCGAGATAAAATAACTTTGTATAGTTTGAAACGGCGCTAGCAGTTAAGACTAAGATTGATATTTCGGCAGCGCTCGCTGATCATAATTCAGACGCATATCAATAGGGACACCTACATAGGTGACGACAAGCTGTTTGATGCTCGGCGATGCTCGGCTACAAAGCCTAGAGCATCGCCGCCGCAAGGTTGCGAGCCTATCTGTCTTCTATAGGGTGCATTTCGGAGATTATGCTACTAATTGTTCCATGAAAGTACGTTAAAATGTTTAAATAAAAGTTTGTCACGAGTAAAACCACAGGGCGTGCACTAGTAATAAATAATCATATAATTATGTGTCCTTGAACACACTATCAAAGGCCGGAATGTTGAGAAACTACCGCGCTTATTATGTTTTAGTATCAATTTTAGCTATATACACAACTGTTATTAATGAATACCAACTTTTCCGAAGGAAGGAATAAAGTAAAATTTATCACAAGAGTAATAATTTCTTTTAATAATCTGCAGATTAAACACACATAAACAAAGACATACATTCCATGACGATATTAAAAAGCAAATTACATATTTTTCTAGAAGACTAGCAGTCATTAGTCCTAATGTTTGTACGTTACGTAATATTGTGTTTATTTATTTTACATGTAATTCAACATTCAAATCACACGTTTTAATTCTTCACGCGAAATTCTAATGAAAATGCTAATTAAAAATACATTGTTCTGCTACAATAAATTCAAAAGGTAATAAATGCCGTATGCACAAGGCAGATATTACGTCGGAGATAATATACTTCTTTAGAATCCATCATTTCATTTCATCATTCAACTTTTCTTTTGTAGTAATAAAATGGTTGAAATTCAACGGGACAATTACCCGTTTTAAGTTTTTATTGGTTCAGTCGTAATAAACCTTTGAAGATTTGGACTGCCTCGTTAAAGAAATATTTTAAATAAATGTATATATATATCCGCCCGATGATATTATTATGTCTTTACCCTGTGCAGCGGAACAATGCCTTTGTTTAGATTTGAATGAGATTAGCTAATCCTTTCCGCTGTACCGTTACTACTGTCACAATATATTAGTTATTGTCATAGAGCATTCTATTAATAACATGTATTCTGTATTGTTTGTCGGCTACCTGTTATGTATATTGTGCGACAATACATTAATTCTATAACTCCATCTTGTCTTGAACAAGGAAATTAGCAGCCAGTATATAGAAATGTAAATTAGACAGATTACACTATATTATCTTGAAAGTCTTTAGTACATATAGATAGCTATGCCATGTATACTGTTTTATACAGGTAGACAATCAGGTAATTCTAGAAATACTCTAAGTATTACAGTTTTAAGTATTTAAGTGTTAGTTATTATTTTCCGGAAATGTTGGTCTCATGGTACGAAAAGTTGGGCCGAAATCTAGTCGAAGCAATAGGCAGACATTTCGCAGAAACAGATAAGAATATTACCCCTACGCTTTCTGTAATATTCATGGGTATTAGCGAGATAGATAGGTACCATACCTAATAATTCCAAAACGCAACGAAATTGGAGCTAATATCATTCCCAACCGCCTCACCGTTATTAAAGTAAGATTTCACGATAATCCTACCATTTGTCAACACAAAGGTTGCCTGATAATATAACCGCAGGTTACTGGAACTGTGCGGGTTCCCTTTGTTCTGAGGCTTTCCAGCTCAAACACTGAACACGATAGACTGGGAGAAATAAATTCAACGTAACTCGTTAGTCGACTATTGTTTAGTTGTACACACACCGGTTACTGTACTGACTCTGCGCGACATCGATCGGGTGCACGGGTCTATAAAATAAAACTAGTACGTACACCTACCAGATATCTAGGTACCGTAATACACAAATCTGTATAGACAAGTCGGCTTATCTAGTTTATAGAAGAACCATCCTGTTTTAGAAATGGCAGTAACTAGTATATTTGCAAAGAGCTATGCAGAACATTGAATGAGAAGTTTTCTTTAGAAAAAAATCAACAAAAGAGCGAGTCTGAAGACGAACGATCATAGTATATATAGTAGTTGCATCTCTTTCGTTTTCAACTATCTTTGACAGATTGATTTTTTAAACTCTTCAATGCACGCCTATTATACGAGTATTATAAGATTAGCTGTTACTCACATATCACTGCAGGTGATATAAAGTGATAGTTGGTGAACTTACCGCGCTCAGGTCCAATTCTTCTTGGAATCGTAGATAAATGGCAACGTAATAGCTGTAGAAGTTCAATATACTGCTGCTTTTGCTTACTTTATTTTAATAACACCAAGAACTCTGTGCTACACTTTCATCGCAGCGGCAAACGATCCTGCGTTACAGGTTTCATTACTCTGTATTTACTGTGGTCTTTAGTAAAACAGTTTAGTTTTGCCGCTACAATTGCCTGGGTTCTCTTCGTTACGTATAATCTTCTGTCTTTTGTATTCTTTTTTTTTGGTTCATCTTTAGGAATTTCCACTTCTGGCTAACTCGTCTAAAGGGATTTTGGAGAAGTGTGAGTGTGAAGAAGAGAAACCGTTTTATTCCTGACACCTAAAGAAAGTTCTACTTGATGAAAAATGGAGGTAAATAGTTGTTGTAGTTACAAGTGCTACCACCAGAGTGTCTCATAGAAAGTAACTGTTGAGCAGTGCCAGAATCGGCACAGCAGAGCATCTACAGACAAAGGTGGTCACGCACGACACTCGTCGTCGCTTGTTCCACAAGTGATTTCTGTAATTACCTCAACGGCACACATATCTCGGAGCAATTTGCCCCACCACGGCACCGGCTCCGCTGATCGGCTTCCGAGAAGCCGCCGCGGCTCCAAGATTATGCACTAATTACCACCACTAGTAAACCACCATGCACACACACAGATCTCTGTCATTACACGTGCAAAACGCAAAAAAAAAATATAATAACAACTAGACGAGTAATGTAGAAACTGCGCACACGCACGACTACCTACTTTTCATACATCATCTCGTACCGGATGGGGATTAATCATAGACATTTTACTGTGCAGAAGTGGATGAAGCCATCCTCTCTGATTGCCAGCATAGGTTTTCTTAGAAATATGAATAGCAGCCATTCAAAGGACTTGACAATACCGACCCAAGTTTAAAGCGACGAAGGTGACACTATCCCCTTTGTGTGGTTTTTTGCTGTTTATCTTTGAATGTTAGAAGCGTTACAAAAACATTAACTGTTGCTCAGTACCGCTTGTGCTTGCAGGTAGTCGAAATAATAGTAGTAATGAATTTGAAGAGTTGGAGCACCTATTTGAACAACTCAAATGGACCATGAAATTTCTTGTTTATTAATATAAAGATACAATTCACTACGAGACAATCTATATTAAGTGAGTGAGTGAGTAATCTTTTATACATAGTGATGTTATTACTAGGCATTTAGTAATCCTTCCTGAATTTCTCTTTATTTAATATCTCCGAGAGAAGTAAATGTGTGTGTGAAATAAAACGCTACATTCCACTAAGACTAAATTAATACTTACTACAAAACGTAGTTAATTCACATTATGTGGACTCGTCTAAATGTTGTGCTATCTTATTCGGACGTTTACTAAGTGAAAGAAACAAAGCTACAGTTAGACGAGAACTAAATATACGCCGGTAGGTAAATCACGACGTGCAATAATGCCGTATGGGTTTATAAAATCGCGACGTGGTCGTCCGGAGTCCGGTCGGGAGTAGGTCCATCATAATTATTTTATCTCGGTGTATGTTAATTATTTGTTACGAAAATAGGTTGTGTAAGAGACTCATTGACAATCGAAACGAAACAACCGTTTAGCGGCTTCTTCCCTTCTGGCATATGTCTCAACGTCTGTCATCATAGTTACTTAAATAACTTTGTTCCCATTGTCCAACCTGAGCAGATTCTGGAAGATGACACACAAAGTTCCCACCATCCCACCAAGGGTGTAAGATAGGACTGAGCCACAGCTGATCTTTAATCCCATCCATTATTATCACAGATATCGTAGAGATAGATCGCTAAGTACTTATTACTTATACATCGTGCCAACCGAACCTTGAAACTATGTGGTCATTTCATAATTATTTACTTTGTCTACAGGAAGTAGTTTTCTAGTTTTGCTCTAGTAGTTACTAGCTATACGGAAAGCATTTTTGTTCTATTTTGTAAGATCTAACTATTTTTAATAAGTTACCTAATTAGTGTTTTTACTGCTTGCTTTATTTGTTCAGGAAAATGCTTGATATTGATAGAGTTTAAGTACTAATGTACTAGATCTAGATATTCGTTTAACGGATACGTTAAGCATTAATTGAAGATTCTGTAGCATTAGCGAATATACAATTCCAGATTCGATAAACGAAAGCGATTTATAGGGGTAATGTAAGGGGCCGAGTAGAGAAGAAGTCAGAAGGATATACATGGACCATATTGGTGATGTCCTGAGGAAGGAAAATGCTGTGAAAAGTACTCGAAACCGGAGATCATGTAAGAAAAGATGTATGAAAGTCGATGAAGTGCAAGGCATATTTTACCGTATGTAAGGACCATAACAAATGGATTATAATCTCTGGCTACACCTCCAGGAAAAAGGCGTATACTGTAAATAGTATCATTCGATACTTAGATGTATTGAGCTTTCAAGTTTTCGCGCTAATAAACTGTCTCACTCGTGCCTGATGCCTCAGTATTAGTAGGTATATTTACAATCCAGATGAAAGATGTTCGAGATTAAGTTTTTCGATCAAATAGCCAATCCCTCTTAGATAGGGAATCCTCGCTATATCCTTAGTTTTAAAATTGCAGAAGTTGATTACCATCATCGTACTTATCAACTAGGTATTTCAGTATTTTATTTTTCCATTCAGATAGAATAATAAATTCCAGTAAGCATGTTTATGTATTGTATAAGTACTCACTCAGCTACGTGCTTCAATCTTAGCATTTTTAACCTTATATCAACGCAGTAAGGTATACATATATAGGTACAATTTAGTGAACATTGGTAAACTATTTTCCGAACGTGGGTAGGTAATACAATTTAGGACTTCTTAATATGAGATAGGTAATAGTTACCCTATCTGTTGGAGTAGTTAGGTAGTTATGTGCTATATTTACACAATAATATAGGTACTTGTTTGTCACAAGTTTATTCAAAAAATCACCGGTAAACAACTATCTCTATAGTACGGTAGAACACCGGTTTGTTTTGTTTATGTAAACATTACATTCATCAGATTCCCGCTGACATTGACTACTTTTAAGTAAAGCAGAGTTTTGTCATGTCACAGCTATTATAGGGATGAGCATTGGGAATAATACATTAACGAATTGTGAAAATAATACAGCGTAGACTACTTGAATTTCAAAATGTTTAGTTTGTAAACCGGAAAGGAGGTAGGCAGGCAAGTCATTTACAATAATTATTTGTATAATTTTCACAGAAAAGCAAGGCTTCTTGGAGTGATTAATGATGGTGTATGTAATTAATAGCATTGTTCAATTCAAAATGTGTGCAAGATACTCACCATACTTTCGCAGTCTCCAATAAAAAAAATCCAAAAATTGCAAATGGTCAGCGTACTGGACACTGAGAGAAACTTATAAAAGTTCACTTAAAATATATACAACAATGTTTCATTACTCATAGAGGTCACTTCTTATTTGAGAATACGCAAAATATCGAAAGCACATGATTTTCGGTACAGGAAAAAAAATGACACAACCTCTCGCGATACTGCCTCGGCGCGAATGACGACGAACGAGAACGTCAGAAGCGGATTTATGCCGGCTCCGTGCCGGCAGCGTTCTGATTGGCTGGATTTAGGATATGAGTCAATGAACGACTGAAATCGTTACCGGTGAACTCCGTGGAATGAGATAACAGAAAGCGCGGGAACCTTTGTTTTTTTTTGTTTTAGTTACAGTATATCGATTCAAAAATTCAGCCTGATTCTTGATGTTGCTAAGTTGCGATTTGTATTCTATGCACTTATGTGTGTAGGAAAAATACATTTTTATTTACAAATTATAAGTGTGTAATAGGTTTATTTAACTGAATAGTATATCCCCCCATCCCCATACAAAAAATTGTAGCATAATATTAAATATATTTCAGGCTTTTTTATTTCAGGTACATCGTCCACGCTCCGCGGCTTTTCCTCTCGGCAGTTTTTTCCAGTTTTTCCACAAAGCCGGGTCAGTGGAACCAGTGGGATCGTCTAAGCTTCGCCGGGTCACAACTCCCTGCCTGGGTACGAAGCCTCCTCGCCACGATGAAGCCATAGGCACAGAGGGAGACAATTTTTACCTCGGTTTTACTTAAACCGCCCACAAACATGTTGAGTAAGAGAACACTGCCAGAGATAGCCCATTTGCACTGCGGTGACTTTCTCTGCCACTCCCGGCATTCACTACAAAGACTTCGACGATGAAGACTGGACCATAGATCTACTATTTTATTCATAAGTATGTTGTATAGGTAAGTAATTTTGTAACGTATCTTATCATAGCTCTCTAAGATAATGTTTATAATATGCGGTTAGATGTGTACCTACAAGTTTTTCTTATTACGTCGTCAGTGCTTAGAGTTCAATTTCCCTAAGTCATTTGATAATACTGACCCGCACCTACATTTTCACAAGGATTTACTTTGAAAGTAGATAAGTAGTAGATAACCTTAGTATTAAAGTCCACCCTTTGTACTTTTACTTCAATAAACAAGGTAGGTAGGTACCTAAGTGATTACCTACCTAATAATGAAACATACACCAGTTTTATAATTAAAGAATTTGAGCATTAAAAATTCTATTTTATAACGAAACATGTACAGAGTTCGGTTTAAATGTATGAATATTTGTGTAACCGGTATGATTATGTAGGTATAGGAGTAGTGCTTAAGTATTAAATATTATTTCAGGAGGACATTGCCTTTTGACACAGACTCTTGAACTAAGTATCCAGAAGCAATTAAATGATATTTCTGTACTTGTATGAAAATTAAACAACCAAAGACAATCTCATTATTTCTTTTTATTCTTAACTGGCGACTTCCTAGCCGTGTTCCTGACAATTTTGAACTGTCCCAGTCCCCGTCGCACCATGACCCCGCGCCACCAGGCCTGGATTGTAGTGGCGGAGCGCTGGCGGAGAGCCTCGAGTGCCAGTCGAGCAGCTCGCTGCTCCTTGAAGGTCAGCCAGGCTCGCATTTCGCCTGCGTGGAGGTTGTACTGGAAGATTTGAACGAGAAACTAAATTCGTGTTCTGGTTACAATTGGAGATATACTGCTGTTGTTACAATGTGAATATACAGTAACACAAATACGACAGTGAGTGGTCTTATTACGTCTTGGAGCATTGTCATTGGAGCTCGTTGTTAGAATTGGAACAGACGCAATAGGAAGAGCGACACCATTGATGTGTCGATTAAAATGTCTTGGAAAGATGACTGCAAGCTTTTTTTAAATTGTAAACTCTTATCGCCTTATAAATGAAAAGAATTTTCTATCTCTCTTATTTTTTATTTTTCTTTGGTACTCACAAGTTGCTGCAACTCCTCCCTGCGTGCAGTAGCGCCTTTGAGTTGCTCACGCACGTTAGCAAGGCGCTCGTTAATGTCGGCCGTGTCTTCAGCGTATGCCCGTCTCCAGAATTCAACGGCTTTCTCCCTTTCCTGTATTTTTGTTACAGGCTAAATATGAACTAAAAAATATGCAGTTTATGTTGGCTACAGAAGTGGAGAAAGTTAGCGACAGCCACAGGAATTGATTTTGTCGTTTGGGGTCAAGAAAATGTGCATCTTGAAAAAATACGGCACGTAGTAGTGATTCTCTCTGGACAATAGCCCTTACGCCTGGAGGGATAAGGACTTGTAAATGTAATACAAAACCACCTGTATTTGAAGTTCGTAAGCCTTGTTCAGCTCAGTATGCACGCGATGCTCATGATCCTCCCGCGGCAGTACCGCGAGAGGCCGGGCCAGCTTCAGCTCCAGCACTTCCAGACCAGCGTTCAAACATTTGTCGGCATACGCTAATCGCATGGTGGTGTTGCGTCTCTCGTTCTGGAATTTGTCACAACTTTTCTACAAAAATATTTATCTAATAAAGCTTCCAGCGTTTTTGAGTATTTAAGATACGAACGAAGATATGCAACGCACGACAGCCTTGAAGGAACGATTCACCAATCGATGTCGTTTCCATCGCTTACATACCTAGGCGCGGCCATCAAATTCCGTGAAGCCTAATTAATCTCTTTAATGGGCTAAAGATTTTCTTATATGGACATTGTAGTATATAGTCATGTCTACGTGTAAATGATCACTACGCCATTCGCATTTACATAACGAATTTTATGCGACTATACCTCTAGATTATGGCAGACTATATATTTCTGCCGTGTAGTGACGGCGAATAGAATAGAATACATGTGTCACCACCCCAGCCCAACTTTTCCCGTCATGGGGGTCGTAAGAGGCGACCGAGGGAGCTCTCCAGAGGGCGGGCAGCAGCGCTCTCTGTGAGTTAAACCACAACACCACTGCGATCGCCAACCCGGCTGCCAAGCGTGGCGATTACTGGCATTTCACCCCAAATGACGGATCTCATTGGGGGAGGCCCTCGTCCAGCAGTGGACGTTGTGTGGCTGATGATGATAGATTATGGAGCCTATTCATGAGAGATCTAACTAGGTAGGTTAAGCTGACTGAGAAAGTTTCTCAAAAGTTTTAACGCTCTCCTTTGTATTAGTAATCCCTCAGATTTCGGATTATGGTATTGTCTCATAAATTGGCACCGTCGTGCAAAAGCTCCATACTGGCTGTTTCACAACTATGAATATCTGACCTCAATCCTGTCTTTCAAATCGGTTATCCGAGCCGATGCTGTTCGTAAAGCTTGATGGTGTTGTTTTCGTTTTGATTTTATCTCCTTCACCACTGCAATGCGAGAACTGAAATGCAAAAAATATAAGTCTGGCTAAGTAAGTGAAAAAACATCACAATTATTAAGAATAGCTTTGTTCAGCTTAGTATGCACGCGATGCTCATAGCCCTCTCGCGGCGGCACCGCTAGAGGCTACATCGTAGACCACATCGCTGCTTAACATCAGGCAGGATGGTGGTCAAACGCATTGTGTTAAAAAAAAGCTTCAAAAAACGTAACCGATTACTAAAAATGTGTGATTACAAAATACGTGCTTAAAGATCCCAGCGACAATTGTTTCACATGACATTAATTTAGCAATTTTCAACATATTATATTCCTGTTTATTGGGAATACAGTATGTCCTATTGTCCCAACAGGAAATAATACATTTTAGTACACCTACAGCTCTCCCACAGCCACCGGGCGTTTTGGTAGGTACCTAAGGTTTTACGACATTTTCTGTGATTACTATAAGAAACTAGCAAACCCGGCGAACTCCGTTTCGCCACCAGATGGGTTCGTTTCGTTTACCCGCTTTTCTGTTGAATTTTTTCCTGAATCTTCTTTGCTATAAA
>SJJU01002253.1:0-29483 GCA_012932125.1 Conopomorpha cramerella | reverse complement strand
AACAATACTATTTTAATATTTGGTTTTATTTATATTTGCAAAGAAAACGAACAATGTTTACATTGTTATTATTTGACAGCTTCCGCAAAAGTTGTAAACGATACGCGTCGCCACCGTCGCGCACATAGCCAATAGCCGACGATCTAAAATAAATGGTTGGGAAAACACAGGTTTAACAACATGATGTGTTTTAAGAGCACCTTGTAGATTACCTAACCATTCTGTAATGTAAAAAAATAGGGCAACCTAAGGGATATTTGGGGCCCACAACAAATTAATTAGCGTTTGACCATCATCCTACCCGATGCTTAGCAGCGATTTGGTCTACTATCTGCGACCGAAAGCCCAACTATTTAGCCTTCTAAACCCCAATTGTGTAGCTAAGTGGCCTTTTTATCGTGGAGTAGTCCCTCGCGGACAGTATTCCGGACTAAACACCCCCAGCTTACGATGTCATACAGGGGGCACGAGGGTCACCGCGGTATCGTCGTTGCCACTCAAGGGCCTTATTACGAGCTCACGATGCCGTACGGCGGTCGCCGCTCGGGGGCCATATTGTGTCCGGAGTTGGGGGGCACAACTACAAGTGGCCTGAAGGTATGGGCATTCAAAAGCTCTGTGTGAAAGAAGGACAAACATGCACATAAGCATCTAAACTTTTGTATTTATAATTTTAGTAGGATGAAGTAATGATATCATTACCTTTAGTAATTGAATAGCAGCTTTGCGAACCAGCGCCGCCTTGTCCTTGAGCCGGCCGATAGACCTCTCCAGGACTATCCGCTGCCGACTCACCGGAACACAGTTCTCTCTTTGCAAGCGACACCAGAATTGCAGAACCTGATTAAAATTACACATGAGATAATGATTTACGATTCATCAAAGCGTGCTAACCAGTGATTGATACAAACTTTATTTCTTCCAGTAAGTGTCGTAAAAGTTGACCTAAGTGAAACACAGAGTACGAAAGCCACTAATTGGGTAATAACTTATGATTATACCCAATACTCCAACAATTTGTACTTCTGAGCTCCGTAAATAATAAACTCACCTTATGTCTAACGTAGGCGGAGAGGTCATGTATGTGTTCATACAAGTCGTCCAGAAAATCATCGCGCTGTATGCGTTGCTCGTCCGTTAGTTCTTCGCCTTTGAGCTCTACGCCCAGCACCTCGCACATCATGCCCAGCACTGAGATGCGCAGGTTGTACGACTGTTTCAGAGAATACATACCATTAGTCACCATATTAGTTAAGATCTACATAGTTAGGGTACGGTACGAGCTGTTAAACTATACATTCTTGCAAACACGATTTATTGTACTTATGTCTCAGTCTGTTTGTTGTCCCAAATAAAAAAATAAAATAAAAATAAATAAAACATGTTGACCAGAATATGGTGTCTATTGCATTATTCGCCATACCTCATCACTCTCCAAATACGGTTGCAAGGTAGCTATGGCTCCTGTCATCTCCTTGGGAAGTTCCTTGGTAAGCTCGAGCAGGAAGGCCCCGCAGTTCCTCGCCGCGCCCTGCTCCGTGCCGGCCGCGGCCGCGCCCTCGCCCTCGTCAGACGACGCTAGAGCCTCCGCTATTTCACGCACCTGTAGAGATAACCAACACCTATAGTGTGCTGACTTACTAAACACTTATTTAGTCATGAAGGCAATGCATAGTCTCTAAGGTTACGAAGAATAATTGGTCTGGTAAACGGTAGACTACAAATCAGCGTTGTGGGAAGATTGTGGGCACCTTGTTGGTGGTTCAGACCACACGGATTACAACCAAACAGCTACACAAGTCTGCACGATACGTGTCGCTTAAACAACAAATAAATTTTAAAAAAATATATGTGCCAGGGCCCAAAAGCACACCAAACAATTTTGATTTGAATTGGTTTTTAATTAATTCTACGAGTATTAATGTTATTTCATATAAGTTAGATCTTACTTACCATTTGTGGACCAAATGTTCCAAGACCAAAGTCTTTAGTCAACTGCACAACACCAGCACATATTGGTGAAATAGCATGCTCTACCATTTGAAGGACCTTAAACATAAAAGAAAGCAGATAAGGACAACTCTAAAACAGAATATGAAAATGGCAACCAGCTGGACCAATGTCTTCAGAATTCATACATATAAACTTTAAAGATCAAACCATATTATTAGTGACATAATGAGTTAAGTAGGGTGGAACCATTATGTTATCTGACATCATACCTATATGATATAAGATTAGTCCATATTATAAAGAAAAATGGACTGCAGTCATATCATTGTGTTTCCAAAGGTCCCCACTATGGATTATAAAAAGTAGACCTATGTCATCATCATCAGCCCATACTTGTTCACTGCTGGGCATAGGCCTCTCTAATTGCATGCCACTGTGAACCTATATATTGTTAATCAATGCATTTATTTTTAATTTTTACCTGTACTAATTTAATAAGACATGAAGTTCCATGATTGTACTTCTTGACAAGAACACCAAATATTTGGAATACTGTTTCTCTAACAGCTTTGTTCTTGATTATCTGTTCTTCAAGAGCTTTGTAACATGGTTCTGCCACCATTCTGGAAAGAAATAGTGTTTATCAATTATTTTAAAAATAACATATTATGTTCATAAGATATCAATCTTTAAAAAAAAATTGTCAATCTCAGATAAAATTGTTGATGTACTAGATTGTTACCACCAGAAAAAACTTTTACTGACTACTTGACATAATTGTTTTACATTAAATCAGTTTGTCCCTATTTGTCATAGATTTGACCAGCTTTTGTGACTTTTACTAACAGTGCACTATACCACCACAAGACTTATATGTTACTCAAGTTAGGTCACTCCAGATTTAAAAAGGGCCCACACACTCTAATTATTATGGTACTATATTATTACAAGAGCTTCAAACTCACGATACAAAATTGTCTTCTGCCAGAGGAGGATCCCACAGCCTAGACAGTGGTTGCTGGAGGATCATATAAAGAGTAACGAGGGCAGCTTGCTTGTCAGACTCTGTCCAGCCACATTCGTCATCATCTGCTGCTTTCTTCCCCTTCTTGCCTAATGTCAGTTTTGTTGAGTTCTGAAGTGATAGAAGATTACACATATCAATATTATAGATTACTCTGTCTAAGTAGTTGAGAACTGTAGGACAACATGTAACTGTATAACACTTCACTTAAAACCCAAGCAGGTTATGTAAGTTGTCTAGAAAATTTCTATGAAATTGTGGATAACCGTGCCATTTCAAAAAAATAACTGTTTTACAGGCCTTGATTATACATGCAATGAAGATGTAGAAGATACGGGGCTTTTCCACAGCTCGACATCCAATGCGCCTATTGTGCGAGAGCACACATGCAATGAAGATACATATGTATACATCAATTATATGTACATAAGAATGCAACATTAATATTTTTTTGTTCTGATATTGTGTTTGTATTGTTGGTACCCCAAGCAATGGTCTTAGAAACATTGTTGACAAGCCCAACAACACATCTCAGACAACATTATTTGGGGTCCTCTTACAAGCAGTATGTCTGACTCTATAAGTATACTTACATCAGCAGCCAGTTTTATGTCTTTTGTCTTCATAATAGCTGTCATAAGATACAAGACCATCTTTAGTATGTTTAAATTCTTTGTCCTAACATCTGTATCTATTTCCTTTTCTTGGAATATAATCTCAAGGTGGTTGCAGAGATTCTTCGCAGCACGAATGATGTGATCGAAACCTGGAATGTAAATTGCACATAGTTATTCTACAAGATTTTGTACAGTGCCCAAGTCAATGCTTTTTTTAATTTTAAATACATACCTTTGTTTATCATGTTCCATTCTAACTTGTTACCATGAACAATTATAGAGAAATATGTATCGAAGTGTTCTAAAATGAAATCAACACCTTCGTTGTTGTAGGCCCGCGCAGCATCTGTAAGTACATAATTTGAGTTTTAACTGAACAAAAACCTAATTGTATGGTATTAGGTACTGTAAGCGATCTGCGGATATGTCTGAATAATATAAATTAGCAGTTTGGCACCTTGTAATTTGGAGAGAAGAATTCTTGGCTGAACAACATCTTCGACGTGATACTGCCCAGCGTGAGATTCCAGCAGCTCATCTTTTTGCACTGGTATAGCAAACTCAAAATGACTCATGCTGAAACGAATGTAATAGCATGCCGAATTTAATAATGCTTCTTTTGCAAAGTATTTCGTAAATAAAGTTATTGTTTACTATTTACTTTGAAACCCGCCATCAACGTTTTCCATTCAAATTATATTTTTAATTTTTTTACCATCCTTTTGGCTAACAGCACAACCCTGTTTCGCCAAAGAATCTTAAATGCGTTCAATAAATCTCTGTATGTGCTCTGTATACTTAGGTATTATTTTATTTATTACATTATTTTCATGTTTATTTCACTGCAAATATTATCACAATGTGAATTGCATCGATATTTACTTTTATTACCCTTCAACACATATTTAATTATTGAAATTCAAATTTAAGTGAACGCAGTTTTCGTTACGTTGGAAGTTTCGCGTCAAAAGTTGGCAAGAGTTTTGACACGTCGCTTGACGTTTATCGCCTTTCCAAAGCCGACGTATTATTTTCTCGTACATTTCATTACGATAAAATACATTCTTTAGTGAAGAACTATTTATCTTTAGTTCGTGTTTTATATACGTATTCATAATGTCTAGCAAAACTAACAAAGCTTTCACTAAGGAAGAAGAGCTCCTCTTACAGGACTTCAGTAGGAACGTTTCCACCAAATCGTCTGCATTATTCTATGGAAATGCCTTCATCGTGTCTGCAATTCCTATTTGTGAGTATTCCTCATCAATATATCATTATCTTATAATTTATCACATAGTTCTTGAACGATCCTAGTATCAATCTATTCTAATTTAAATTCTCATTGGAATGTTTGTCTTTCAGGGTTGTTTTGGAGAGTCCACGCTCTAGAAGTGAGCTCCTCGTTGTTATGGTTTGCCGCAGTGACTGCAGCCAGCACTTGGCTTTTGGCATTTGCCTACAGAAACACCAAGTTCCAGTTGAAGCACAGGGTAGCAGTCCGCCGGGAAGATGCCGTTGCTAGGGAAATGTCAAGGAAACTGGCTGACGACAAGAAGATGAGCAGAAAGGAGAAGGATGAGAGGTCAGTCTGTTTTATTTTATTTTAAAGGTTCCTGTTTATGATTTTATTTTGTGATAAGTACCTTCACACATATGGAAACTAAAAAAATATTTACAGGGTTTTGTTTCTTTTTGCTTAGATATATAGAACTACCAAACTACAAATTTCTAAATGTAAATATTGTTGATTTCTGTACTTAGAGGTGTTTGATTTCACATCTAGTAGGATGAGTTACAAGTAGGAACCAAATTTAAATAGTTAAATCCAAATTTTAGCTATCTTTACTTGAAAAATGTACAAATTGTAATGCAATATTACTGTTTCACTTTAATTTGACTATTAACTAATGAGTAGGTATAATTGTGTGTAATTAATTAATTATTAGGTACCTACTTACATAATAATATTTAATTATATTTTGAATAATTCTATTTAATATATTGTAGATGTAGATGATATATATAATATATTCATTTTAATATGTTATTTCATTTAAAATTTTTCAGAATCCTGTGGAAGAAGAATGAAGTGGCCGACTATGAAGCCACTACCTTCTCCATCTTCTACAACAATGCCTTGTTCCTGGCTATAGTGATATTGAGCAGCTTCTACCTACTGCGCTCATTCTCACCTGCTGTGTATCCTTTTGACAATATTTTTCCATTCAACAGCTTTCAATTGTCCACTGTAGTACACAGACTGACCCCAAACTGTGCCATTTTATTGGTAATTTATCAAGTTAAAAATAATTAAGTCTGTGATTCAGGCGATTGGGATAAAATGCCTATATGGAAAAGGGTGAGGCTTAATAAATAGGCTCACCTTAACTATTTACGCTTTTATTTCTTAGGATTTTCAAAAAGAGTTCAGTTGTTTAACAGGGTAATAATGTATCTTGAACTCAGATTCAAAATGGGTTTTTTCTTTCTTGTACCAAAGCTACTATTAATTATGGCTTGGAAATGGGACTGATTGATCAATCATCACCATCATCAGCCCATATTTGTCCACTGTTGGACATAGGCCACTCTAATTTCATGCCACTGTGATGTGTTTTTGGCTTCTCGCATCCAACTTCTGGATTGATCAATCCAAGCTACTATTAATGTTGGAGTACAGCACTTTGGTTAAAGTTAAGAAAAACATTGTTAGGAAACATACCAAATTGTGTATATCCTTCACTGACCACCCTTGTCTCCCATGATGATGGGTAACTTATCAATGGTACCACTAGTTTCATAAACTCCACAAATGGTACCACTAATTATCATCATCATTATGTCAGCCCACTGAAGTCCACTGGTGGACATAGGTTTCCCAAAAGGTGCGTCACATCAATTGGTCTTGTGCCTTTCTCTGCTGATACATGCCTGCTGTCTTAACCAGCACCACTACTATCTCTTAATGTTCCAATTGATCTGTTTTTTATTCATAGGTAGTGGACTCCCGATTTGACTAGCAAAGTTTTAATTTTAATACAGACTGGACCCAAATTGCATTCTTCAATATTTTGGTAAAATTATTTCTTAGCAGAACCAGAAATACTTAAAAAAATACATATGCTATGAAACTTCTCAAAATACTACCCATTTTGAGAAGTTTTGCTAAATTAAAGTATAATGAACACCATTTGGAATGACTGGATTTCCACAAAACCTTTCAATATCGAAATAAATGGTATTTGTGTTTTATGTATATTTACAGCAATACATTTCCTTGACTATTTGAATACAGTAACTACATAGTGTCTCTGACTGCTGCGTCGGGATTCTTGGCCCTGCTCTCCACTGGCACCAAGTGATGAAGCATGTGACCCAGTTGTTTATGTGAAGTTGTGTGCTCATGATCAAAACACTTCACGTGTGTGCATTGTACACTCATGAAATGATTGTGGTGTGTCTGATGAAATAATTTATAACTTAATGTTGTCTAAGAGATGATATTAGAATAATTTTACAATAAAACAGTTTTTTTAAATACCTCTTTTTATTTACATTGCCTAGTGTCCTTATACAGTGATTAAGATAAGTTTAAATTAAGTATATAAAACTATAGACTCTAGTGGTTCTGGGTGGGATTGGCATTGAGTGTTGACAGTCATAATTGACAGGCTTCAAATGTTCATGGTGTTACACATAATATAACTTACACGAAAATGTAATTAGCAATAAAAAAGTAATTAGTACATATTATGTTGGGATTTGGAATTAATATTGTCGTAATTTCTTCAAAATTGTTCATTATTTTCTGATAAAAACCTATTTAGATTATTTTCCAAATGACTAGAATGTACTTGGTAAAGCATTCTATTATACTTTTTTTTCACATAATTTTTAGAGTGATACTTGCCAATGTGGTTATGTAACACTTTATTAATATTAATTAGTTAGGTGAATGAGATATTTCTAACTTAGTTCTGTCAGGTACAGTTTAGGCGAAAGTTTAGTGGTAGGTTGCTACATCGAGGTAAAATTTTGATATGATCTCTCCTAAGTCCTTTATTGACAATTTCTTATACTTAATATTGTACTGCATCTAGACTCCTAGCTTTCACTAACTTGTTGATGCAGTGTTACAGTATAAAATGTACTTTTATTTCACTTGATTCACTCACATTCCACTTATGGAGTCAATGTAAAAAATACACTATCACACAATGTAAACTAAATTTGATACAATGTGTCCGCATTGTTTAAAATTAAATGAAACGTTTTTTACTTTGACATAGTTTCACTTGATTGATTGTAATATCGAGTTTGCACCAAATGAGTGATTAGCACTGCTTTCACTTGGGGTGTGGTTGTTAGCGGTCGCCGCACTGTCAAATCGCAGTGTTCGGGGCGGAACGTTGCATTGTCAGCGACTCAGTACATCATGCCGACGTGGAGCGGCTCCGGCCGCTGGAAGTACACGTTGGGGTTGGTGCTGAAGGTGGGCTCCACCGTCGAGTACACGGGGCCCTCGTCGCCGCGCACCACCACGCCTGTAGAACACCAAGCACATTAGCACCAAACCAATCGCCATAACCCTAATATGTACATATACTTCATCACAGGAAACTTGAAATGAAATGATACAGGTGCTTTGTATAGATACGCAGCCAGAGTGTACAGAATTTGAATTGTTGTGCATTTAGATATACTTACCGGGTGGCAGGAGGTATTGATAGGGTGAGTAGTGATAGTGCATTAGAGGGTGCGGGAGGTAGTGCGGTGGGGGGCACAGGGTGCGAGCGTGAGGGTGCAGCGAACCGGCAAACATCGCCCCATACAGATCTGTGAAAAGAATGCACGTAAGCAGTTACAAAACGCGATTCACTCACTATGTCAGCTCATTGTAGATACTTAACTAACCGGCTGGCTGAGAAGGCGGCTCCTTGCGGTCGAGCGGCGGGGGCGGCGCGGGCAGCGGGCCCGCCGCCGACACCATGCCGTACTTGACCGGCTTGAAGTGGAAGAATGAGGGCGAGTAGCCCGAACCGGCCGCGCCTAGCGAGCTGAGCCCTTCGTCACGGTCCGCGTCCCAGCGGCCGCCGCGTCCCAGGGCTGCCAATCGCCGGCCCTTAGGGGCGAACATCAGAGCGAATACGACCGCGCACGTCGCCAGCAGGCCGGCGGCCACGCAGGCGTCGCGCAGCCGCTCCGGCGCGGCTAGAGCTGCCGCCACCCAGCAGAGCCACACGGCCGCCGTGCCGCCCGCCGCGCATGCGATGTGGGTGGCCTCGCGGTAGTTGTCGCGTATACCGCGCGAACGCAGTGCCACGCCGCACACGGCCGCCACCAGGCACGCCGCGTAGCCTAGCGACATAAGCAGCTCCCGCAGGGGCGCCGCACAGCGCCCGCCCGACACGCGCGCCGGGGACCCGCCCAGCCACTGCGCGCCGATTGCCACTTGAATCATCACCGCAAAGAACAGTAACAGAGCCTGATACGTCGCCGGTAGATATACGCCACCGTTTAAACTAAGTAGAAACACACACTTAACTAGCAGAGATGCGAATACCAACACATAGGCTACACCAGTTCCGAATCTCACTGCTCCACAAGAGAACGGGCTTGGAGTCGCAACAATTAGTGCTGCGCTTGCGGCACAAGCGAACAGTCCGAGTAGTAAAGTCTGTCCTAGGAGCAAGTGGCGTCTGCTCGGAGCCGTATTGCGGGCGCCCCATACGACGAAGGCTTCGAAGCCGGCGATGGTGAGCATGCAGACGCAGGCCAGCGCCAGGACGGGGACGGCCCAGGGTTCGGGGCGCAGCGCGCCGGGCGGCGGTGGCGGCGGCGGGGACGCTGTCACGTTGTTGAGAGCGGGAGGAGCGCGGGTCGTGGACAGTGGCGGCGGCGACGACGAGCGTTCGGGGATCACGAAGTACTCTGTACTCATTTCCAGGCGGTGAGCCTCGGTGCGCGCGGGGCGGCGCGGTGGCGGCTCGGTGTCTCGCGGCTCCTCTTCCTCCTCCGGCTCCTGCTCGTAGGAGTCGTCGTATTCGGCGAGGTAGTGGCCCGCGGCGGCGGCGCGCGGCGAGTAGGCGGCGGGCACGCGCGGCGCCAGGCGGTCCCCGAAGCGCACGCCGCCGCCGCCCGCGCTCGCTAGCGCCGCCAGCGCGCACAGGGCCACTAAAGCGCGCACCGCTACTGCCGCCATCGGGGACGAGCCCTCACCTGCCTGCCTCTCGCATCAGCGCTCCCACTTATCTCTGGAAAGATAATCGTGATCGTCAGTCACGCCCTGGAGATCCGCGACGCTTGCCACCATTATACTAGCAAACAAAACATCTTGTCGAACCGGTTCGGCGGTTGACTACCTACCTACCTAAGGTTACTAATACTAAACGTTGCCAAATATTTTTTGCTCTCAGAATTAAAGGAAAGATATTTGGCAGCTGTTCGGCAAAACATATATATTTAAAATCAAGAAATGGAACTTGCTACACCCACATATTTTCTTAACAGAAGCAGAAGGCAGACATGTCAAGTAGGTATAAATAAATATACCCACAGGCTTTATGGTAAGATACTAAGAAATGTGAACTAAAGTTCCCGCGCATCTTATCAAATAGAAAGACAATTTGTTTTCCGCCGTCTGCAGAGAAATATGCATCTGTGCCTTACAAGGAAGCTTTAATTCAGGTCGAGATTACGTGGACAGGTTCACAGAGGATCGTGACTGCGGTCTTATTGGGCTAGGAAACGTATTGTGGGGTGCTTGGGCGCGGACATAACGGGAGGGCTGACCAATTCTGAGTGCAGTGCTGGAAATCACAAAATGGCCAACGGTACCTATCAGACGGCGCCTATCTCACCTGCGCCGCGAGCGGTCCACTTTACAAAACAAACTGAACGATAATTCGTGGACCTATCCGCGATATCAGTGCCGTGATAACACTCGCTCTTCTTAAATTCCGAGAAATATTGTGGTATAAAATAGCTATCATAATTTAGGTAGGTACGTGTAATAAATAAAACAACTTGATTTATCTATGAACGCTCAACATTAATACCAATTTATTCACTATCTAAGGCTATAACTGTTGTGAAAGTCTTAATTTCACTAAGAGGTAGCAAAATAAGTACCTACTTGTCAACTAGAGTTAATAAGGTAAGTGCACATACCTTAATACCCGTTATTCATGCCATTTACCTACTGGATCGGAAAAAGATATCGTCAATTAAAAGATACTTGCGAATTTTCGCACGCCTGCGTATGAAACGCACGTATGTATTAAGCGGTTTCTAATGAACTGTACCTAACCGTATCATGACATTCAACTTCACCGATTAAACGATTGGATTGGTTAATGTATTTAACTAACTTACACTCAAGACACCAACATTAATTGTATTTAATAACAAAAGTGCAATTGCGAGAAAGTAGTTTTTCATTCGCGATGCGTTCATGAGACAATAAGAGAGGTAGGGAAACAGTGCGCTCGTGTGTGGAAAACCGCGCAAATACTTTCAGTGAAACTCGCTCGAACTGATTGTAGGCGACTCGCGAACGTTGTGCGTCACATTCTTTCATTATCGGTAGGTAGGTACCAGTTGTATATTCCACGGGACGGTGACAAGACAAAGCAGAGAATAATAAACGGCCGACTGAGTTCATCATGCATATGCAATTCTCTATAATATTATCTCTGATATACTGTTCATGCGTACTTGTCTTACGGCTAGTATTTAACATGACTCATAGATTTCTGCTCAAGTAGCTAGCTAACGTTTGTTTCGCTCTAATTTACGCAAACCAACAAACTTTGGATAACAAAAGCACCTATTTTCGCTTGAGTAACTGCATTGCTAGTTACCTACTTACTTACTTGTATTTAAAAAAGTTTTATTTTATTTTGTATGGAATTATGTAGCTCAATGAGATGAGTTATTCAAAACATTGTACATCATTACAATTTAGTAGAGTTTTGGTGTTGTATTGCATGCATTCATATTACATTCATTAGCCTTCATATGTACACCCACGTAATGAACAACGCATCTGATATCGAATGTAGAGTTTTCACAATATGCACAATATCTGCCTTACTTTCTCTCAAAGACTCATTGGAATGGGTAAAGTGTGCGTTGTGCATGTTATATAAAAAACAGAACATCTTAAATAAAGTGATGGTATTTTGGGAAGCTGAGCTTGGGATACTTATTTAAAATCACCGCCCGAATGTAAAATTCGTACTACCTACGTACATATGTGCGACATCTAGCCTATTTTTAAATTTACAACAGACGAGACCTTTTAACGACGAAATAAGAACAGGAGAGGCGGAGATGGTGGACTAATGAAACACAACAATGCTCACTTGCGTAATATATTACTCAATGGCCTATATTTCTTGCTTATGCTTGTAGCTAATTTGAATCAGGTGGGTTGCTACAAAAATATAAGTATATATGTTAGTTTCGTACCTAACAGGTCATGAACAAGTAGTACATTCCTAGGTAGATGCCAATAATATCTTAGCAGTTACCTAATTTATGCATTCTGGTTTTGCTAACTAAAATAAGTAAAGGCTAGATTCTGTAGACAGGGGACACTGTCAGTTATTCTATCATGTTCTTTGTTCCTCAGAAACACTTTCAAAATGCTCTGAATGTAACATAAAGGCAATGGCTGATCTTTATCGTTGATACAGGGCGGACGAACGCGCCCACTCACAACGCATAATATTTTCATACCATAATTCTGTAATTAAGTGAGATTAATGCAACGGGGACGACTTGTAGCATAAAGTAATAGTTTTCGTATGTTAATTTATGCACGCTACGCTGTTATTATTAAAGTATAAGGCAGGGAATAAGAAACGCTGCTGTTGTGATTTGTGATACCTACCTATGTAAGTAAGTATTCAAGTTTTTACATTTTTCTCCTTTTTCGTAGACATGTTTTGTTAATAGATGAGTCGCAACTTGAGAGAATTACTTATATACTTTTGTCACTACAAATTTTAAAGATCTCTTAGGTAATTAGTAGGTAGATGGGCCTGAAGAATATCCTCTGGATGCCCAGGATACGTCCAGCAATAGCCACAGATTACAGGAGTTTAGTCAGTAGACGTCCCAAACTACGCCGACCCCATCCCCAAAACGGAGGGTGGGTGAGATCATGAGGATTTCCTCCTCGTACCAAAAAAAGTCTATCCAATACAGAAATAGGTTATTTGGAGCATTATTAGTAGAGTAGGAGTATTATATATTCGTATACTTATTGTCAAATTATTAGTTATTTTACATACCTACCTGTATATAACTTTCAATGTGGCCTATGTATTAGATAAAAAATATCAGATGCAGACAACAAATGCATAAGCTCATCACTAAGATAGGAATGTAATTACAGTCCACGCTATATTGAATTAAGTGGTCATTTTATTGTCACACAAATTACCTATTAAATAACTCGCTCATTACTATTACACAGGTTGGATAGTAAATGTGTTCTGAACAATAACTTCTGAGAAGTGCTGAAAGTGTGTTTTCTTTTTCATTCATATTATTACATACAGTTCAGTGACAATTTGTAGTTGGTTAAGCTACCAGTTACAAGGAAATGGCTACTGTATGTCAATAAACCCCAAAATACCTTATAAATAAAAATGCTACAGGTAACATACCTACTGCTAGCCTTTTTCACATCTCGTACATTTTCCCAAAGGTAGACAATATCTGTTTTATCAAATAACGAGCAGCCAAATTTAGAAGGACTAAAAAGTTACGAACAAAGTCTGTACTTTTTTAGATAGGATTTCTAGAAAATAGGTAGCTGAATATAATAAACAATGCGTACAGTTTACAGTCGTAATTTTCAACAAATGTGATCTACAATTTTATTATCAATACTACAATTTAAAGATCAAAATTAGATACTTCTAGGATAACAACCGAGAGTATAAGATGCGAATAATCTACGTTGGTGGACTTTTCGTTTTAAGTCCTAGAACATATTAGACACAGTCTCTTCACCTCAAACTAGGACGTTCCACTAGCGTACACCTTATTTCAATCCCCTAAGGGATCTACAAGTATTCCTGTACCAATTAGTCAACTCCTCTGGTGTCATGCGTACGTGTCACATCCTAACGTACCCTATGACTTCTATACTATTGTTACCTCAAAATGAAGAACAAAGGTACGATAATACCTGTACTGTATCTGTTCTGTACTGTTATAATTGTAGTGGAACAAGTACCTCTAAGTCTCTTAGGCGAGCAAAATAGGGAGGGGAGGCGTGAAAACTATTATACACCTACTATGGGTGCCATATACTAATAGCTATAATCTGTCAAATGAGCAGATGGATACATCTCAATGGAAAGAACAGGAGGCTAAGTCTGCTTGACTCTCTTCTTAAATGATGTACATCGTTATTTTACTATGGATGCCAATGAAATGAAAGTAACGTATTCAGCAATGTATATCGTTGGCCGCTACGACGACGCCAGAGCGATGCAACTACACATAATATACTAGACTTAGACCCCAGATGCCTTAGCTAATTACAAAAGCATTTTGCTAAAGGCAGGAACCGAACCCTCAACCAGCCCGCAGTACTAAAGGTAGTTGACACGAACACTAGTCCAACTTGGCCGTCATTTGAAAAGCTTTTCCTTGTTCCTTGTGCGCTAACACTTATAGTGTCGTCTTTGTCAGAGGAGACAATAAACTTGGTACTAAACCAATTTGATTTATATACGGCCATGGCCGACGCCCGTCTGTCCGTACAGTCGTAATTTAGTCTGGAGCCTAGGTTGAACGTAAGCCGAGATGAGCCGCACGTTCTTAGCCAATCACACGTCGCTGCTGCAGACACAAGTTTAGCTTTTATTGGTCAGGATTACCTCACTGCAGTTTATCAAACCCGCATGTATTGTAGTGAAACCCATTATTATTTTCAGGAACGAAATTTAACGACTTTTCAAGAAGTACTTAGGTGGATACTTAACTTACGTTGTTATAGGTAAGTAGGTACTTACTATAAAACGTTTATGGATGTGCTATACAAGCGATGTTTGAAATTGCTTGTGGTAGGTAGGTACAATGGTATAAATCTAATTAATGTAGGTAGGGACCGCAACAGTATGGCCATTATTGTGATTTTACTAGCAATATGAACAATATATTTCCTTGCTTAATTATTTTATCCTGTCTCCCATGCTGATGTCGGATGTAAATAGAATGCATTAGCTGCCTTTCTTCCTGCATGTCGTATATGCAGGAAAAAATCTGGGAAAATACGGGATCTGGTGATTAGTTTTATTTAGACTATGAGCCAGCAACTTGTAAACGAAGACCCATATTAATATTCGTAGCTCCTTATTATGTTAAATGTGGCCGATTACCTTGTTATTCTAAGATTTTGGCGTCCCCCATTTCGGATTACGTACGTAGTCGTAAGTGTACATATTCAACTATTTTTATATAGTGCAATTATGAATAAATATGAAACCTGTGAGGTTCAACAAAATAATTCACTAAGCATAATGTACCTATCACGAAACCTTAACACAGGTCTTTACACGACTTAGCTAGGAGTGTCAGGGCTCAATGTTTATTGTTCATATCTTTATTTGTAATTTCATTTTTTTGTATTGTGTGTTTTTATTTTTAATAAATTATCCCAAATCCCGCATGATACATTAATGCAATAAATAATTGAATTAGTACACATGAATACATAGTACAAAACAAAGTCGCTGTCTGATCCTATGTATGCTTCGATCTTTAAAACTACGCAACGGATTTTGGTGCGGTTTACTAGATAGAGTGATTCTTGATTATATAATAGCAGAGAAACTGTGTTAATAATTTATATTGGCAAAATAACGTGCTCATCTGCGGGCGATACACATTGACACTATGGAATTTATTTAGTTCTACCTACAATTACCTAGATCTAATATACCAATGAAGATCGGTCTTAGTCATTACGGCGCAAACATTACAAATTGGTGCCAAATCTTGATTCATTGTATGCCGTCGGCAAAACAACCAGCCCTAGAACACTCTGTAGGATCAGTAAGGTCCTCATTTCATATCTCAGTAGTTACCTAATAGTGGCCTTTACCACCTATTTCTAGAGGTAGTATTTATCTATGTATGTATTTAAACGTATTTATGTAAGTATATCAGTCACTGGCACCCATGGTACCTAGTAGGGGTATCCTTGGGGTCAGGTGACCGTGTGTAAAAATGTCCCGGCATATTTATTATTTATTCATGAATAATTGTAAACAATAGGCAGATAGGTAATACCCTTAAACTGGGAAAGATAAGCAAGCCCATTTGGGCAATATTAGCACGCAAATAAATAACCATGTTCACTTTAGCTCGTCATCAAAGTATTACAGTAAGGTTGGTGGATAAAATAATTACCTAATGTGGTGACAACGTTCAAAGTTCATGAAAGTCATATCCGCTTCATACAATTTTTGAAATTGCTCTTAAAGTTTTCTACAGTCGTGTTACGTTATACAGGTCAATGTTGTAAATTGTTTTTAAAGATACATTTGTATTTTGAAGAAGCTTATATTTTTAGTACTGTGTTGGTTTTATTTCCAAACATCTACCGAAATGCCTCTATAAACAGTTTTTACAACTTTTGCCTTGTTTACCAGAGCATAATATACGGATTACAAGGGGCCAAATTGTTCATTTAGATATTTTACTAGGGTTAAAAAAAAATACACTACACGCCTTTTAATCCCAAAGGGGGGTAGGCAGAGGCACTTGCTTAATTAGCAAATGCCCACGGTTCACCAAGCGTATTTAACCCAACGTGACAGGGGTGAGCCCATCGCCGTTATAGGGTTCACACACCTTGTGGTGTGCGGGTTTCATCACGATGTTGTCCTTCACCGTACGAGCGTTGCGTTGCGTACATAGGCTCTGAAAAAGAGCCCCATTGGTACACATCCAGTAGCCGGACTCGAACCCGCGACCTCCCGGTTACAAGTACCCGACCAACTGGTACGTGAAGTGAGAGTAAAAAGTTAGTTTCTGTTAACTACTACGTACGTGGTAAACATTGAATACTATACAATAAGATTATATTAATATAATTAGTTTTATATCTCGGCAGAATTTACTTTTCTAGAGTGGAAAACATTGATGTTGATGACTAGTTGTACCAATAATTATGCACTGATATAATCACGTGATAATAGCTATAAATTATGCGCGGACGGACATCCTTCCTCCTCACTAAAAAGTTAAGAAAAATTAAAAAGCTATTTCAGTAAGAACTGTACCTACTTACTTACGACATATTAATTATAATTTAATACTTCAAATGACTATTTTCCCCAGAAATATTTAATTTACCTAAATCGTTTTAATTATTTATTTTATTTCACTGAATCATCTACTCCAGTCAACCCGTGCTAAATGTAACTGTGTCAAAATGTCGAGCAAACAACGAAGGTAAGTTTAATGCTTATCTTTGGTAAGTTCCGCGCCGTAATACCTGGTGTAAACATTTATTTATACCATTATTTGTACCAACTAGTCGATAGAACATCTACCTACTTATTCATTTTCTTTAACTATTTGCATTTATTTTTATCATCCATAAATTACACCACAAGACACTCGATATAATACAGGAATTGACGTGAAACTAATTGGATTTGCTGTCATAATAACAATAACATAATTTTCGTGTTGGGCTTTAAGACATTTATTAAAATTAAAGCTATAAAATGAGCAGGATAGGTTGCCTACCTATTTGTGTTTGTACTTACTTATTTTTTTTCCACGCACCTATCTTTATTGCAAATAAAATACCTCACCTATCTAATTTAGGTAACTATCTACTTTTTTGGCCAAGGAGTATCTTTATTCACTTATACCTACTTGTAAATTATCGTCAAACAAATTAGTCGAGAAACAAACTCTCTATTTATAAATAAACTGACCAATACGAACACCTGTAGGTAACTAAACAGTCCATCTACATCAGAAATCAATAGAATTACAAAAATGTAGTAAGATCTAACAGAAAGGACCTCGGGTAATCTACAGAATTGTACACGAGATAAAAAATCTAATTAGGTTTATAATGCTCACTGGGATACAGCCTGCCGCGGGCATGAAAAGTGTTTAATAATAAAAATAGTGTCTAATGATGGCAAGCGCTATGTAAAAATAAAACACTCTCAACTACTGCAGCGATGGACTCGCATTTATGTACAAGTTCGCTTTAAAACGAACTCCACAGACTATGAAAATAACATGCAATACCAGGACAGGTTGAACCAGATAGCAAACAGCTGAAGTTGACCACGACTGTACAGGGTTAAGTTGATGTAATAAACATGGAGATGGCAGGCGGCGGCCGGCGGCGGGTTACGCTGCCCGTCGCTTCACTTTCATTATCATATGAACGAGCTATAGGATAAATATTAAAATACCTGTCTCACTAGCAAGTAAATCGGCATAAGCAAATAATTTATCAATAACTTACTCTTGGAATGACTTCATGTAGAGAATGTAGTACGTTGAATCTTATTATAATCGTAATATTTTTACTGTACGATTGCATACCTACTAGGGTCTTATTGAAACGCCAAATTAGATACTAGCTTGATGTAGGATATGATATAGATGGCTACTGCTAAAAAATGTGTTAGTATAAAGTGTTGTTAACGTAGGTGCATGTATCTTTAGCATCATACCTCTAACCGTTTATTTAATTACCTACACTCTCAAGTGTGTAACTACATTTCTACATTTGACTAAGACACGAAGAGAGAAAAAGATAAAAAATGAGATAGTTAGATAATCACTAGGTAGGTAATTGCTTTTTAGATCATTCTTTCTCACAAATTCAATCTTACACGCAAGACGAACCTAATAGAGTCGTTGAACTTTAAAATGCATTGTAAATAATGAAATATTTACCCATTTACTTTTTTTCAGATAAATTTCACTTTGCGGTCGCGTGGCTGTCATTTCTTCCGTAACTTTATTATTTCAGTCGTGCGTGTTGATCGCTACCGTTGTCAAACCATTCGATTAATTACCTTATACCTATAGAGTTTGATACCCTAATATTGTCTGCTGCAAAATCTTAGACGCAAAAACCGCCAAGAGATTAACTAGGTATAGGATCTTTAAATGAGACAGACACCAGAATACAACACCCGGGAAAAACTGAAAAAAAGGAAGACTAAAACCCATATAACGCGAGACGGCAGGTAGTTAAGCGAAGGCCCGGCCCGCTCCGACATACCTAGGCTATTCTGCAGAAAAAGAATACAAATAAAACTTTCGAGCAGAACTTACTGAACGAGCAACAAGGTTAACAACAGGTTACGAGGATCGTCTCAATGTCTCTTGGAGACGGTCAAAGCCCTTATACTTACGATCGTATTTTCAGAGGTGGTGTGGTCCGAGTGTGGTTCGGGTCGGGAGTCGTTGGTCGGTCACTGTGTGTTTGTGCATAGTCCGAGGTATGAGACACGCGGACGCGGGGGCTGCGCGTGCGTTCGCCGCGACGGTTGCTCACTGACTGCAGCGCCAACTCGCCAAGTGCCCACTGAATCGCAAGCCGCGTTCTAAACACTATGAAAACTTTTTTCAGAAACCTTCAGGTTAAAAATACCTTTACTTTGGTTAAAAGGATCTTCAAGTTGCGTGAATAAGTCTATAAACACAGTCATTGCTGGGGCGTTGAGGAAAAAGTTTTAAAAAGAAAGGTCTACTATACATATAAGGATATCATGAACCGTTGATTTCAAGTATCGATTTCGCAATATCCATCACCCATTATATCAAAACAGTTTCTGAAGTTTTATAAGATTTGTTTCTAAAAAATCCATGCCCCAAAATAGTTTCAGATTCTCTTTGCATCCTACTAACATTATAAAGCCGTCAGTTTATTTGTATGAGTGTTTGTTATTCTTTCACATAACAAACATCAAATCAAGTGACACATAGCACATTTATCCCCGAATTTCCACAGAATGGGGGCACAGAACTGTGGGTAACAAAGGGATATAGCCTAGTAAAAAATAATAATGCAATTAATTGGTCACTACACGTGACTAAATAGTAATGACCTAGATAGGGGTTTTATATAGCTTAGACCTTTAGGTAATGACATTCAGACCTTTCTAAATGGCTAACTTATGGCATAGAATTATGTAGTCAACAATATTGCAGTCACGAAAACTTCACAAGTTCAGTGTCCAAAATTGTTACAGAATTACCTTTAGCACTTAAGATGTCTAGGCGAGAATGATTTTCCGCGTAGACGCTTCTGCCCGCAGAAAACAGGCTACATCAAGTAAACATAACCGATGTAATAAACACCTCGTTACTTCAGAAAGTTTGAACTAAACCAGCGCATAATAACTTGATGGAATGTAGAGTCATCTGGCCTTCGACTGTACCGCACACGGCGCCTTTACTTACACAGAGCGAGTGCGCGGTCACGTCTGTCTGTTGATTTATTTTCACCTCATAACAATATAACTCGAGTGTCGCGGCACAGATTATTAGCAAATATATTGCCTGATAAATTCTGCATTCCAGACGGTATATGGACGTAGGTAGAGTCGTGTATTTTTGCTGCATCGTCTGCTTCGGTCGTCGCCCCATGTTCTGTCGAGCGAAAATAAGAAAATGAAATAATAGGTAGGGATGTGTTCATAGCTCTGTATCATAGTTGTTCTCTGATGCCAGGACAGTATAGACCCTTTGTACTATGGGGGTACTTTAGGACTTAAGTAAATAAGTAAGTACCGAAGTCAAGGAATTAAGGACCGACGATACAAGGTAATATAATGGGAATAAAGTTTGACAGTGTGTTTTTGGGAGGCTAATAGTGGACGTCGTCTCTGCCTACCCCTCTGGGAGACAGGCGTGAAGTGTATGTATTTATGGACGTCAGTGAGCTGATGAAAGTTTGACAGACATCTCATTATTTTTCTCTACTTATATCCCCGTTATCTGTTGTTTTGTTTTTGATGAAATAAGTTTGTATTTTGCGACCGTTGATATTCTCTATTAATATCAACTGGGTGTGTGAGATATAGGAGTGAAGTTAAAACAGAGAAGATTTATTTATATACACGAAACATTTTAATTAAAAAAAAATACACTACACGCCTTTTGATCCCAAAGCGGGGTAAGCAGAGGCATTTGCTAAGCAAAAACCCACGTTTAACCATGCGTATTTAATCCAACGTGGCAGGGGGTGAGCCCATCGCCGCTATAAAGTTCACACACCTTGTGGTGTGCGGGTTTCATCGCGATGTTGACCTTCACTGTACGAGCGTCGCGTTGCGTAGGTATATAGGCTTTGAAAAAGATTCCCATTGGTACACGTAGCCGGACTCGAACCCGCGACCTTCCGATTGCAAGTCAAGTATCCGACCAACTGGACCACACACACTCAAGTCAAGGAAACAGAGAACTACAACTAAATATTACAGAAAGAAAAACACAGTACATATTTACGTAAATCATTAATAAGCGCATGTAGAATTTCTACCGCAAACGTAATGTACCTGCATCAACGATCTCATGTATCTATCAGATTGCAAAAAGATACATTGCAAAAAAGTTTGCAATGAAAAACAATCTGCATGTTTGTAATTCATCTTAATAACATGCACATTAGCTCAGGCAACCTCTTGTGGGCTGCCATCATTACTGGGCACACTTAGTTTGATGCTCTGATACTTGGTTGTGGAATATATGTTAGACACGTGCAATTTTCAATATTGTTTATTTTTTAAACCGGTTTAGGCTTAGGTACCGGCACTGTTAATAGGTGAACTCATTGTACTAGTTGTACAGATATTAACAGATACCTCCTTAAAATGGACAAGTAGGTAATGTACGCGGGTGAATAGGTACCTAATAATGAACAAGTGTGCTCCATCGTAGACCACATCGCTGCTTAACATCATACAGGATGGTGGTCAAACGCTTGTTCAAAGTTATAAAAAAAAACGGGTCGGATCAGTCAAGGTATGTACAGGAAAACAATAATTACATAGTATAAAACAAAGTCGCCTCCCACTATCTCTGTCCCTATGTATGCTTAGATCTTTAAAACTACGCGACGATACATAGTAATTCTCGAGGAAGGTTTATATGTATAACACATGCATATAATAGCAGAGATGTACTGTTAATAATGTATATTATATTGGTAAAACATTTGCCGGGTCGCTATCGTATCTTAATAAACGGATATCTTTATAAAGTGTACCATTGTAACAACACTTTTGAAAATTTTCCCTCTGGTTGCATTTTAAAATTGCACCTTCTCGTTCAGTTTTTGTGAAATTTTGTTTTTCTGATATTCAGCTAAAATCTATTTTCCAAATCCCCTACTAGCTGTATTTCTTCCAATACATGGGACACAAGGGCGACTTAATGTGGCAAAAGAAATGTTTTCCGGGACAGCTAGTATTATTAGGTTTTACTGTAGATAGTGTCTTACTTCAACATATTGAATGCTTTAGTAGATACGGAAATATTAGTAATACAATCTTCATGTGTGGGTAAATGACATCAGTTTAGTATGTGAGCCAATGCATTGCTATCGCCCGATTTACATGTCATTCTAGCAGTTGGGTACTCTTGTAACCTTGTAATTGTAGACTCGTATTCTGAGACTTCAATCAAACACAGGTTTCTGTTCAAGTAATGCTTGTCCCGCTCTAATCGTATTTGAGTAAAACGGAGAAACTATGCTCAAGTGTCACTTGAGTAGACACTGATTTTTATTTCAGAACCTCAACATAGACCTTTCCATCATGTTCTGATGATTCAAGTACATAGCGCCAGTAGTTCCCAAGGAATAGAGAGAACCAGTCATGAGCCACATGACGTCCACTACTGGATGAGTGCCACCCCCATTGATTTCCATGACCATTTCGGGGCAAATGACGGTCATCGCCACGCTTGGTAGGCGGGTTGGCGATCGCAGTGGTGCTGTGTTTTAACTCACAGAGAGCGCTATACTGCCTCTTCTGTGGAAATTTCCTTCGGTGGCCTCTAACGACTCTCGCTACGGGAAATGTTGGGCTCGGAAAGAGAGAGATCTAATTACTAACTACAATTTTTAGGGAAAAATAGTCTTGGGCATCGCAGTTTCTTCACTTGTTTTTTTTATACCTAATGGTTGTTCTGCACTGACACGAACTTCGTAGATATAAATATCACTTCAGTTTCCGTCTATTGAATTGTTGTTGAGTTTAATTAAGTACAAAGGTTAACATTTTTATTTATTTCGATGTAAGAGTAATCACTGCTTCACGTGTAACATGCTAAGTACGTACTTAAATGTCGGTCACCAAGTCACCTGCATTTACACGTGTGCTAACTAATCTGATTGTGGCAAGCGTAAGTCCTTACTATATCAGGCCTACAGTCGAATCCTTTCTTCATGAACTAATTCTAAGTACTAAAGAACAGTATTTATATAGAGTAGACATCGACGTAATATAAGATTCCTTATACAAGCCAAGTCTAAATATCGCAGATTTTTTTCGTCAATCCTGCTAAATACTTACTTCTTAGGCCTCTCTCCCACTGCGACTTTTAGTAGCAATATCACACTACTTTCGTACTTTAGTCGCATTTGCAACATGGTCCAGTTTTGATGCGCTAAAGTAAAGTGATAAACTTCATGTTCCGGGATAGTAAACCATAGGTGGCAAATAAATGTTTTTCTTTGACATATTTTTTTTCTTAGACCATCTTCCACTGCTCACTATCCCCTGCTATTATTTTATTTAACAAGTAGACATGCCAACTATGTCCAAAGGTTGTGTAATCAGAAGTTTAGTCAAAATACAATTCATCGGATGTTCTGTATTATTACTTTTTTAAAAAAGTTAAACTAAACTTGTATCGTATTTTCGATTGACGGCTAAGTCTTGACGTTTTCTTAAATAGTAATTTCGTAATAAGTACAAGTACTTACTCTTGTCAGCGTCAAGAACTCTTTATGAACTTAGAACAGGCGTGTATGGCATCGCATGTAATAATTGAGGAATATTCCTGTATAGTATAATTATCGCAGTAAAAAGGTAAGTGCCTTTCCTGTTGAAGATAGGAGAAAATATTATGGAAGTACCTTTTACTACTTATTTAAAGAAGACGTTTTTTCTTTATTGTGAATAAAATTCAGTGTATGTTTCGTAACAATTGTACCTACATTAAATTTACAACTCTATGTTTATTGTGTGGTCTTCATAAACGATAATACTACCTTCTGACTGAGCAATACATATCAAATTGCCCCTGTTAAATACAATTGTTTATCAAACAGGAGCCAATTGTACGATATAAACGCACCTGGCTCTACGTAGGTACTTACTTCAACTAGGACCAATCGTTAAACGTAACATCAGGTCCCAGTGGATGGTAATTTTTTTTCCATGGTTAATTAAAAATGAACTCTATTATATTGTGTTAAAGTCTGAACTCAATTTACCATCTTTGATCAATGGTGAAAAAGGAAAATGGGCTTTGTTCTGGTTAAAGAAAGGTTTATTTTTGTTTAATATCGAATAAAAATTAACTAAAGTACTGAGACCAGAGGACAAGAGGTAGTTAACAACTATTCTATTGAACGTTTTCGTGCAGTGGCTATTTAGAGAAATCACTATACCTACTTACTACTTAAGCACCTACACTACATCCCCGCGGTGCTTCGATCCGTACGTTAAGTGTTATTTACTTAAAATAATATAAGCTTACTGTGGACCAGACAGACTCACTGTCCTAACTATGAATACTTTTTATCAATACTTTTTTATTTCTTAAAAGTTCTGCTGACATTAACAAACACAGCAGGAAAGATTTTGCGAATCCCACGTGATGCCGTGACCAAGGATAATAGAAAAATATTATTGTATTTTTGGCAAGTATTGGGAATTTTTACTAGTTATAGATAAAATCGACCAAATTGCCTCCCCCAATGATCTCCGTCATTTGGGGGGAAATGCCAATAATCGCCACGCTTGGCAGGCGGGTTGGCGATCGGTAGTGTGTGGTTTAACACATAGAGAGCACTGCTGCCCGTTCTCTGGAGAGCGCCCTCGGCAGCCACTTTCAACCCCCATGACAGGAAAAGTTGGGCGGGGATGGTGACACATGTATACTATACGCCGGTACTACACGTCTAGAATGCTAAACAATGAACCTTAATGTCTAATGATATTCATTCTTATGTGTTTCAACCTTAGTGTGGTAGACCAGTTTTTGTCCAGACTTGTCCTGCATGGCATGGCCGACGGTACATATCTTCTGTTTTAGAGAACTACTTACAACATAATCTCTTACGTATGTATGATAGGGTAACTTAACAATGGCTTATACCATACTTATAATTGGCCAGTGAGAAGTCAAGTTGCATAATAAGTAGGCCATCTCGCGTCTTTAGCGCTAATGTTGTGCCATTCGTTTGTTTGTATGCAAGTGTCACAGTTCACACAAAACTTTTATACATTTAAAAACTTTTACGTAAAACGCATTGAGCAAGAAGGAATCTGTACAGAGAATCGCGTATTGGCATGGAACTTAAAAAAGCTTTGAAAGAACGAAATGAACTCATATCTATTTACTATATCAAAATGATGTTCCAGATTTAGAAAAATAATATATAAAACACTTCACGCCTTTTATCCCAAAGCGGATTGAGTTTTTAATAAAATAATACCTATGTTGTTGCGATGTTATCGTGATGTCTAATTAATTGTCAGTGAGTGGTGTTTTTAAAAGAAAGAGAACGTGAACTTGTGTCATAAACGGGCAATGATATTTTTTGAAATTCGGTAGCGATCGCCCAAAATTACTAAAGAAATTGAATAGTATAACTGAAAATAAGTTTTATCAAAGTTTTCGCTCCCGATCGCAGGCACCACCCTTGCATATGGATCGTGAGTTTAGTGAACATCAGCATGTGTGTACCTGTATCTACTATAAATTAAGGATACCAACCATGTATTGTTCTCACGGGACCTCAGTTGCTCATTTAACTCTGTTTTGTAAGACCTGAGCTAATGTGTACCTATGGGATTACTTGTTGCAATATAATGGCTGGCAATGAACGCACAGCAATGATTTACTTACCAACAATCTGTCTAACAAGTCCTGACGACGACATTGTTGTGAAACGACGTTATAAGGCATAAAGTTCTCTGTTTGATGCAAAAACATCATTCATAATTTTACGACGAGTTAACGTCTAGGATACAATTGTTTAAACCCATAACGATAGTACTGGCGGGACTTCAATCAGTGTAGATTGGTGATGTCGCCCTAGTTCACGAGGGGCTTTTTTCTTTCCACAATTTTCAGGGTCCTTGTTTCTCGTAGTTATGACAGATGGCGCTAGCTATAAAACTTTAGGGGGATATCAACGAAATGACTTACTTCATGCAGTTATTTTATTGAAGTTATTTTTTATTGTCTGTTTAGATATTCAACAAGTGTCTGAAGTTTTAATAACTTCCCAAATAATAAAAAAAGTACTAAAATATAACTGACTGAGATCTAATTCTTAGGTCATCCAGTTAAGAATTATTTGGAGTTTCAAAATTACCCATTATTATATTGACCTGACTTCTAGATGTTTTTAAAGCACTAAAAATATAGCTTATTGACTGTTGCCGAGGCAATGGATGTCCGAGTCATGTATTATTTAACCAAAGCAAGCCTAGCTAAAGGAAGGATCAAGTATGCTGTGCTTTCAGAAAAAAAGATTTAGTTGGAAAGGAATAACTTGGAAAACGTTCACGCGTTAAAGTCTTTTGTATCGTGTATTCGTATATGAGCTAAAACAAGACAAAGAATCTCGCCGTCATAAAATGTAGCAATTATGTACAATGGCACCCTTCGCTTTGTCTCTCGGAGGTGTTATAATAAGTCCCGTTCTGGTCTGGGACGTATAAATACATGTTACAAGAAAGAAAACTGCGACGATAGTTACGTGTGTAGAAATGCTTAGTGAAATATTTGTATACATATGTTTATTTAAATGTAATTAAATTTGTTTGGATGGACGTAGGCATATTTGTAAGTCTTTCACGTGAAGACTACTCTAATGATATGAAATAGGTAATGAAATTTTACAACACATAACACGCTGGCGTACGATTCATCCCGAAACTAATTCCCTCGGAAGTAAGATTTGGTCTGCGGTAACACCGGTAGCCGTATGGCTATTAACTAATAATTCTTATCAATTATATAAAAGGTTTGGTCATAAAACTAGAAACATAGTTTTCAATATGTAGATGTTTCGTTTTTTAGATAGAGTCACACTATAGAGCCACCTATCGTAGTAAGTAAAAATAAAAATGTAACCTCTTTCCCTCTATCATTCTTATATAGTCTATTTGTGAAACAGACTGTTGGGAGTGATCTCGAAGCTTCTCCACCATCTTACCCTAATACATATTATTTGAAACCGAAACCATCTCGCTCGACGTTGTACAATAATTCATAGACGACGTATTATTTACTCGTTCATGTAACGCGCCACGCGCTTCGTGTACCGTTTATGTAAATGACTAGCGACTTATGAAAAGTTGTAGGGGCTGAGGGGTCAGGTTATTCTGGTCCTGTTTATTTCAGTTGGCCGTGTCAATACGGTACACGTGCTTGGGCACTTTCGCGTTCCGCGCCGCTGCAGCGTTTGATGATTTCTTCTCCGCTTATGTTGAGTTGTTCTTTTTTCGTTTTGGAGATCCGCACGAGAATCATTCTATAAAAAAAACTAAATAGAATTATTAATTTCGATTTATTCAGTGCAATAACTATTTATTGCACTGAATAAATCGTAATTTCTCAGTAAATAACCTTGAGTTATGGGGTGTGGATTGCCATCATTTTCCTGCCCTTATCCCACACTAACTGGGGTCGATGATTAAATTAGATGGCAGACTTTGCTGTAGATCATTACTAGTATCATTATATCCATTGATTTTACCTATACTAATGGGTTATTTCTAGGCTAAAAGTAACATGGGGTATTTCCCATAGTCAGGTATTTTAAGCTTCTGCCCATAATATTACTCGTAGTAGTATTTATAAATACTTAGTGATGTGTGATGTACTGAAATTTATAACAAAACAAATGTTCTAACAAGCGTCCGTACTAGTTTTTAATTTATAGGGAATACTAAGCGATGGGCTGAGGACTTGTTACTTCTTTCCTTAAATGTTTATATACTCGGCTATAAATGGCTCGGATAGTGCAATGTTTCCGTATAGTCTGTCCATCCCAATGTTATTATTAAGTTTTTTAAGTTGACTAAACCTACGGATTCCGTACTACCAGATATGAATCTCGCGTTAAGCGGTTTTATTTTCTTGGCGTGAACACGTGACCTGGATCCTGCAATGGCGTCGGACATGTTCCAGAAAATTGACGAGGAAACACTACTGAATATTCGAGTATCTACATACATACATAAACTCACGACAATAATAGAGGCGGATAAAAGAGGCGGGAAAAGCCTTGGACAATAAACGAATACACATTTATTCAAACAGTAACGTTTATAAACGAAATAGGACACTCTAATTGGGTACCTTTAATTTTTGGCAGGAAAATATTTTATATAACTTCATAAGAATTCAAAGCTTGAGCTCATCATACTGTAAACACTTTTTTATTTTGTTTAAAATACAGGTCATGAAATAAAAACATTAACAATAATTGTTTGTTGGCATGCCATGGTATTAAATAAACCCCAATAACCAAAGTAAGATATATATATATAAAAATGAATTGATGTTCGTTAGTCTCGCTAAAACTCGAGAACGGCAGGACCGATTTAGATAAGTTTGGTCTTGAATTATACGTGGGAGTCCAGAGAAGATTTAAAAGGGGGTATTTCTTCCAATTCACGGACTACAAAGGCAAATGTTTGCCGGGATAGCTAGTTTGTAATAAAAATGACTTTCCTTAATGTCTTTTAGGTGTTTTTAGTTTTACAAATACTTAGTTGCTACGGATAACAGTTTAATACCATCATCGCGTTTTTATAAAAGCAGGACAAAGGCGAAACGTCATCCCCACATCATGTGGAAATTTAATTTATTAACAGTTCCCCAGCGAACCAATGTTTCGCTACTCTACCTCTTCATACTGACACTACACTGGGCGTAGATCGAGATTATGTCATGGTTTCTCTAAGTAAATATTTCCCTACAAGTAAATAGATACATCCCACAAAAGCCTATGTTTAAAGTGAATAAACTAAAGGCTGGCAGAAGCTGAATGCAAGAAGCCGAAAATAAACTCCACTATCCAGCAGTGGACGAACATGGGCTGATGATGATGACGATGAAACTAAAAGTAACTAAACAGTCCAGTGCATCCACATAGACTCTCTGTTAAAGATTTCAGATCGTGTAGAAGTAATTTAGAATGTGAAACGAGAGCCTTGATTAATTCAAAATCCGATAAGCTTACCTATTACCAACTTATTATATAAATGTAATTCAATTCTTTTTAAATGGCTCTAGTGCCGACATGGATTGTCATATATAAATGTAGTAAACTAGAGAAGTGTGTCTTGGGGATGTAGGCTTTTATAGACGTATTATGTATTGAGGGTCATTGTTGGTAAAAAGTGGCTAGACTATCATCATCAGCCCATACTTGTCCACTGCTGGACATAGGCCTCTACAATTGCACGCCATTGTGATCTGTTACAGTTTTTTTTTGTTCGGCTTCTGGCATCCAGACTACAATATTACGCCATATTTGACGAAAGAGATTTATATGGGTGATGTAACGGGCTGGGTGAGTAGAGGTCGCCCCAGAAGGACATATATTGAACAGATTGGTG